>JARFJB010000102.1:922500-1185000 GCA_036346205.1 Vesta saturnalis
AAAGTGTAACTCTCATCGAGTGAGCATTATTATAATGTATTCTCCTGCTTATGAGCCAACGTCAGCGGAAATTAGAGATTTTACTGACTTGTTAATAAATTATTACAACATAACCGTTCAAGATGATGGTGGAAACGATGACGTGGATGAGTTGAATGTATCTCACATCCAAGGTGATGGTGATGATTCACAGAAGAGGAAGAAAAGCGATGAGGTAGAAGAGAAAGACGAATCTCAAAACCATGATGACGATAGCGATGAATCACGGTTTAAGAAGAAGACCGATAAAGGATGTGACTAAATAAAAATGATGTATTGTTGTTTATAATAATAATAATATATTTTCTAACGCTAAGCTTTCCTTCAATTTTGTTAATAAACTTGTTTTTCCTCACGGTGTTTGAACCTACACTAACAATGCTGCAGTTAATCCGAAAGTACGGTTAGATGGGTAGCTACAATAAGTGTGAGATTGGCTTTCTTTTGCACTCCGTGCGTTCAATCATACTGCTATTTTTTGAAATGTGTGCTGATTTTGTATGATTAAGTTAAATCAGTTTGGTATTAGTTTAATTGATTTGATTAGTAATTGATTTGTACGTTTGAGAAAAAGACGAGGGAGAGACGAACACGATCAACCCCTATTACAGAAAACATTCATTAGCCTTTACATCACTGTATTGCACCACAAACAACCCTAATGAGTCCTAGAAATATACCGCTAGGTGGCGCCGTCTCTATTACAGAAAACATTTTCTAGTTTAAAAATGTACCACTAGATGGTGCCACAAATAAAACCCTGATTAATCCTAGAAATATAACGCTACATGGTGCCACCTTTATTACAGAAAATATTCATTAGGCCATACATAACTAGATGACGATACAAATTCAAATTTCCCAACAAGCGCCACGATAGGAGGGCGCAGGTCCTAACACAGGTTCCTATGTTTTGTCTTATAAGCTAGCAATAGGTCCCTTATTAGAATACAAGTTCAAATTTCTCGCAATAAGTAATCAGAATGTAAACACTTAAATACAAATCCAAACTCAAATATCATGCCAAGGGGCCAGGGGTAAGACCCGAAAGTAAGTAAGTTGTGAAGCACTACGTCTGTCTTATAAGTTAGCATTAGGCCTCATTATTATAATACAAGTTCAGATTTCCCCTCATAGATGGCGTCACAAACAAATTCAAACTTTTGGTTGAGGGGCGAGGGCCTGAAAGTAAGTTGCTAAGCCCTACAATTAATTTACCTATGTTTGATTTTGTAAAAAACTTTTTTAGTACATGTTTAATTGTAAATGACGAGATAATCAAATTATTGTTTAAGGCCTGTTACCCAACCACTCTATTCTGACACATAAAAAGATTTTTTAGTACCTTACTTTTTTAATTAAGAGTTGCGTAATATCAGATGAGCCTATTGTTTTTCTTTTTTTTTAATTCAGCATGTGTGTTTTTAAAAATCGTGTTATAGAATTTATGACTTTAGCGTTTTAAGGAAAGTGTGTTACTCGGTTGGTAGATGATTAAAAACAGGTTTATATACTTGCACAGTAATTAACTAAAGATAAACATGAACAGTGGTTTATAACTACATATTGTTGTGGAATTTAAAACATGTAATTATTACATTCCAAACTTTTAATGCGGTTTTTATAAAAAACAATTTGCGTGTGCATGTATGTATGGACAACATATAATATTTTGTTCAAACCGCTTTGTTATTAATTAAAGGGAAAGGTAAATACGAGTTGCAGTAAGTGTGATAATGATAATTAGGTTGTTTGTATATTTACACTCTCAAAATTAATTATGGGGAAATCAATAGCTAGTTTTACATCAACTATTCATAAACGTAAAGCATAGAAAGTGCTTTAGTTTGATTAGACGAGTAACACAAAGCAGTGACTATCACTCGTGAATCAGTCTCTCAAAGATGTTCTTTCAATACAGAGCTGGTAAGTGTGCTTTTAACCTTTTGTTTATTTTATTTACTTGTACAGATTTTTAATTGCAGTTATAAAACACATCTAAGTTATACGTAACAAGTTTCTTTAAAAATATTAACGTGCACAATATGCAACAATTTAACGAGCGGATGGATATTAAACACATTTCAATGCAATCAATGCAGGTAAAACAATCAGTTTTAATATTCGTTTAGAAAACTATATTGTAATAACTGTTATGTAATTAATTAACTTAATAAACATTTTTTTCATTAGAGAATAATTTGAATGTCAGTAATTTTTTATGACTCACTGAAGCTTTTTTAATTATGATATTTACAATAAAAATAAGTTTTCTATAATTAAATTTTACTGTCATTCAAATTCCCCACCCAAGATCAAACCCTAACACCTGTGTTACAAGATAGCAATAGGGTCTCCTTATTAGAATACAACTTCAAATTAATATTCATAACCTACAAAAACAAATACCATTTCCAACCAGGGGTAATGACAGGGGGCGAAGGCCTACACTTGCCTTATAAGATTAGGGTTTCCTTGTTTCAAATTTCACTCCAATCAGAATGCTAGCCCTCCAATCACTGGGTCAAAAATGGTCTATAGTTATCCAAAATTAACCGTCACCCTTAGCCTTCGCCCACTCCAAGTCCAAGACCAACCCCAAGTCCAAGACCAACCCAAGTCCAACACCAAGCTGAAGACCTAAATACGCTTCTCACGTGAGCAAGTACAAAAAGGTCCGACAAAAACGACCAGCAAAAAGGCACTTAATACAAACAAAAAGGGTTGAAACTTCCATCAAGCGTGGAAAAAGGTCTCCAAAAAGGAACCATAAAATAAGGCCGACAAAGAATTGTTATCAAAAAGACCCTAATTAAGGTTGAAAATTCTATCAAGGGTTGAAAAAGACCTCCGAAAAGAAGCCGCCAATAATAGGGGTGAAAAACACGGTCTCACACATGGGCGAGCAAAAGTAGTAGGGAAGGTGCCCCAGTGGGCAGCGCTTGTGGCGTAAAAAAAGTGGAGGGGATGGTGCCCCTTTTCTACTCATGAAGTTTTAAACGTCCATCTGACATAGATAATTGTTTCAGTTTTTCCAATGTTATGTAAAAAAGGGGTAACGTATTTGTCCTAAAAATGATTATTATTAAAATTATTTCATTTCTGTCATTTTCCACTTTGTGAGTTGGAAGGTCGTGTGTTGTCCTACACCAGGTATTGGTATATAGAGATTAAGGAAGCACTTTTTCATATTGATTTTTAATGAGGAGCGGTTAATAAAATGTTAGAAACTCGTTAAATTAATAAACTTGGTAATTGCAATAAATCAAGTAATTTCACGTACTACTTAACTTAATTATTTATCCGTACGTATATCACACAATGAACGCGAAAACAGAAACATCAACTAAAACTTTAGTTAACGATTTTTTTAGTAGTAATACTTTTTGTTGCAATTACAGTTACGGTTCGATTGCGAGGCCAAAATTTTATTTTCATTTGTGTAAGAATAATTATCATTTAGCCTCTATTGTAACAAATAGAAGCCCGAAATTAATTCGTCTTTGCGTTACGGTGTCTTCGAAAATTTCAAAGTACGTTTTTCCAACATTTAGCTTTTTACTTGATTTTTCGTATTGAACACTCTGGTATGCCTTATTTTAGTTCTGGTAAGTACTACTTCGTCTCTTCTTGTTAGGTGGTGATTACTGTTTTTATGAGTTATTTCTATCTTGATCTGCCTTAATGCTGTATTTGAGTTATCCCATTCGCTTTGCCATGTCTGATTAACTATAGAATTTATAAATTTCTTGAAGTCACTAGGTTGAACAGGTGTATTATGTATGGTTTGAGATATTCCCATACGAGCCGCTATATCAGCAGACTCATTACCGGGTATACCCTTGAGCCCTGGTATCCACATTATAGTGACGTCTTTGTAGTTTGTATGGAGTGTATGTAGTACTTCTTTGACCACGTTCATTAAAGCCGTTACCACACTTAATGAATCGGTACAAATAAGGCATGGCATATGTTATTGTAATTTCTGTGTATCTATTTATATATATATATATATATATATATATATATATATATATATATATATATATATATATATATATATATACAGGGTGGACCACTTAAGCGGGATTGCTCTATAATTCCTTACTATTACAAATACGAAAAAATGTTTTATATAAAAGTTGTCCACAGTCATAAACTACACGTTTTAAAATTATTTTCAGAAATGGCGGACTTCCGGTTATACCGGAAACTCATGCCAACTTCGTTATTTTAAATGAATAATCTATATATTATTACATTTTTGATTTCCTCGTTGAATTTAAAGGTCACTTTAATAACCATACTATGGGTCTACGTCGCATTGCTTCTGAGTTACTTGATATTTTGTAGAAAAAATGACGTTTGCAGTGCCTCCGAAAACTTTCAATATCTCATAGGTGGAATACCGGTAGAGAGATGTGGCTTTCGTTTTTTACTTTCGAAAAGGGTACCGCATCATTCTCATTCATTGCCAAAAATCTTGCTTTTAGAATTCAATAATTTCTGTCGCTCCTAATATATTTTTTTTCAAACATAGATAACTTGATTTTTTTAAACGGAATCACCCATATTTTCTTACATCAGCGGATAGAAATTAAATTTCCTTTCCATTGATGTAACATTATCGATATTTTGGAATGACAGTTTTCGAGATATTCACATTTTTATCTAATGTCAGTTTTTATTGCGCATTTCCGCGGTGCTTTGGAAAACGTTTGTCAATTGTTTTAAACAACTAATAAGAAACATCAGTTTCTCGAGCTTCTGTTGTGCTTTGCTGTCTTGTGTATCAGTTTAAGTGTTTCTACAAGACATTTCCATTAAAATGTTGTTGTCCGACGCAGAGTTGACCAACATGACTTTCATTCTTGGAGTATGTCAAAGAAATGCGTTATTGGCGTCAAGGATTTATGCGGTACGGTATCCTGAACGAAGACTTCCCCGAGAAACAGCCTTTCAAAGTTGTTACAACGTTTTACAAACACCGGACGAGTGCAGTATTAAACGAGGGAACGTGTCAACAGGATAACCTGTGTTTCTTATGCATTCCTATTGTATACCTTCTGTAATCGTTAAGTAATTGTCCTTATGTATTTATTGATTGTTCCTTATGCATTTATTGTGTATTTCTTGTGCATTTCTTCTCTATTTCTTGTGTAAGCCTTAAGTAATTATTTTGTATTAATTATGCAATCCTTATGTATTCATTGTTCATGTATTTCTTGTGTATTTCTTTTGAGTTTTGTATTCTTAATTCTTGAGGTATTTATTGTTTATTTCTTGTGCATTAAAAAAATCAAGTTATCCATGTTTGAAAAAAGTTATTTTCGGAGCGATAGAAATGATTGAATTCTAAAAGCAAGACGTTGCAACAAGTTTTGAAAGGCTGTTTCTCGGGGAAGTCTTCGTTCAGGATACCGAACCGCATAAATCCTTGACGCCAATAACGCATTTATTTGACATTCTCCAAGAATGAAAGTCACGTCGATCAACACTGCGTCGGACAACAACATTTTAATGGAAATATCTTGTAGAAACACTTAAACTGATACACAAGACAGCAAAGCATAACAGAAGCTCGAGAAACTGACCTTTGTTATCAGTTGTCTAAAACAATTGACGAACGTTTTCCAAAGCACCGCGGCAATGCGCAATAAAACTGAAATTAGATAAAATGTGAATATCTCGCAAACTATCACTCCAAAATATAGATAATGTTACATCAATGGAAAGGAAATTTAATTTCCTATCTGCTGATGTAAGAAAATATGGGTGGTTCCATTTAAAAAAAATCAAGTTATCTGTGTTTGAAAAAAAAATATTTTCGGAGCGATAGAAATTATTGAATTCTAAAAGCAAGATTTTTGGCAATAAATGAGAATGATGCGGTACCCTTTTCGGAAGTAAACTCTCTACGGTACGTCTAGATATTGATAGTTTTCGAAGGCACTGCAAACGTCATTTTTTCTACAAAATGTCAAATAACTCAGAAGCAATGCTACGTAGATCCATAGTATGGTTATTAAAGTGACCTTTAAATTCAACGAGGAATTCAAAAATGTAATAATATATAGGTTGTTCTATTTAAAATAACGAAGTTTGCATGAGTTTCTGGTATAACCGGAAGTGCGCCATTTCTGAAAATAATTTTAAAACGTGTAGTTTATGATTGTGGATAACTTTTATATAAGACATTTTTTCGTATTTGTAATAGTAAGTGAGTTATGGAGCAATCCCGCTTAACTGGGCCTGTATATGTACAGGGTGTCCCAATAGTGCGTATTCGGTCGATAGCTCCTTAGCCATTAAACTTAGAAGAGAAATTTAAATACGAAAGTTGTCTAGTTTTATAAGCTGCGTAATCTAAAAATAGTTTGGTTTCTACAGGGTGTAATATAAAAGCGGTAGAATATAGAACTTTTGATTTTTAAATAGAACACCCTATATATATTGTATTTATTCTCCTTATAATTTACACTTATAGAATTACTAAATCTTACAGTTTTGAGATATTTGCAAAGTTAACTAAAACTGACATTTTATGTAGTAATTCAAGTAGGTATCTCAGTTATTTTAAAGATAAAAAATAATCTTTGGTATAAAATTTATTCATACATGAGCTTACTTTAATCTATTGTCAAAATTGATTTCAATATACAGGTGATCACAAAAATTAATTCAATAACATAAATTTGAAAATGCTATATCTTCATTTTTAAATGGCACACCTATATTTTTTAATGCCTTGTCTTCGTCTATTAATCGGCTTTCATTTCTTTTAAATATGTTCTATACCTTTCTCTAATAGTTTCGGAGATATTTAAGTTTGTTCAATTTTTTTCGTTGATAACACTGAAGAAGAGTAAAATTAGTCGGTCAATGCAAGCTATGAATACATAAGAAACTAAAAAACATTATTAACTGAAATACAAACACTTAAAATTATAATAAATAATCAATGTGACCACCATTTTGTTCCTAGAAAACTTGAAGTCTTTGAATAAACGGGTGATCACAAAAATTAATTCAACTACGTAAATTTGAATCCTTTTTTTAATTAGCACATCCTATATTTTTAACGCCTTGTCTTCGTCTATTAGTCGGCTTTAATTTTTATTAAATATGTTCTATACCTATCTCTAATAGTTTCGGAGATATTTAAGTTTGTTGATAACACTGATGAAGAGTAACATTTGTCGGTCAAAGCAAGCTGTGGATACATAAGAAATACATAAATTGTAATTATAATAAATATTGTATGAAACCACCATTATTAAGAGATATTTGAGATGTTTTTAAACCATTCATCGTAAAATTAAACAATTTAATCAAAAGAGCGTAAAACAAAAGATGAACGAAAACAAATGAAGAAATCAAACTTGTCAAAAGTGCTAATATTTGTATATTTACTTTCCTAAATTACAAAATGAATTTTTCGAAAGAAGAACTTGTTAATATGATTTACGTCCTTGGTGAAAGCGATAAAAATTGTCTTTTAGCAAAAATTTCCAAATGCACGACACCCGCAAGTTTCAGCATTTGCAAGATTGAAAAAGCGTTTCGAGCAAACAGGCAGTATGCATTACGAAGACAATTTAGAACGAGAAAGAACCGCAATTAACGAAGGTAATGAACATTTAGTTCTTCAATCCGTGATTGAAAATCCTCACGTTTCTTGCCGACAAATTGGAATTAGAAGTTGGAGTTTCAAAAACATCAGTTAATAGAATTATAAAAAAATATAAATATCATCCATACCATATCCAACTTGCACAAGAATTAGACAAGGATGACTTCGTTAATAGATTAAACTTTTGCAATTGGGCCATAAATAAAAATTTAGAAAAACCCAACTATTTTAGCACGATCTTATTTACTGATGAAGCTACTTTCCACAAAAATGGATACGTTAATAGACTAATTTCCATTATTACGATACTGAGAATCCCAGATTTATAATTCCTGTTGATCATCAACACCGCTGGTCATTATGTTTAATTTTGAAAGAATTATACCATATTTTGAAAACAGTCAATGATTCATTTAAACTTTCAACGAATTTGAAACATTTATTGAAGATTTACCTTTACAAACCCTTAGAGAAATGTGGCTGCAATTAGATGGGCCCTCCGCATTTTACAGAAACGTTAGTTTAAATATCATTTAAAAATTAATTCCAAAGTTTGACAAAGCTGGACTTTTTCTTTGGGGTTGGATTAAAGAAAAGTCTATCAAACTCCTCCAACGACTGTAGATGATATGAAGGCAAGAATTGAGACGTCATTCAAAATATAAATGTTTCCACGTTACGAAAAGTAAATTTGTCGTTTATTCAAAGACTTCATGTTTGCCAGCAACAAAATGGTGGTCACATTGAAATTTATTATAATGTTAAGTGTTTGTATTTCAGTTAATATGTTTTTAGTTTCTTATGTATTCATAGCTTGCTTTGACCGACTAATGTTCTCAGTGTTATCAACGAAAAAATTGAACAAACTTAAATATTAAAACTATTAGGTAGTAGAACATATTTAACAGAAATGAAAGCCGACTAATAGACGAAGACAAGGCATTAAAAAATATAGGGTGTGCCATTTAAAAAATGAAGATATAGCATTTTCAAATTTAGTTATTGAATTAATTTTTGTGATCAACTGTATATTGAAATCCAATTTTGTAATAGATTAAAGTAAGCTCATGTATGAATAAATTCTATACCAAAGATTATTTTTTATCTTTAAAATAACTAGATACGCCTACTTGAATTACTACATAAAAATGTCAGTTTTCGTTAACTTTGCAAATATCTCAAAAACTGTAAGATTTAGCTTGTAAGTAATTCTTAAAAAAGATGTAAAATTATAAGGAGAATCGAAAAATAAAATAATATATAGGGTGTTCTATTTAAAATCAAAAGTTCTATATTGTACGCTTTTATATTACACCTGTAGAAACAAACTATTTTAGATTATGCAGCTTATAAAAATAGACAACTTTCGTATTTAAACTTATCTAAGTTTAATGGCTAAGAGCTATCGACCGAATCACTATTGGAACTTATATATATATATATATATATATATATATATATATATATATATATATATATATATATATATATATATATATATATATATATACATTCGTATATACTTGGCATCATATTAAATTTCAATAATGGCTCTTATTATCGGTATGTATATCAGTTTTGATATCTATACATATGGCATCGTATCTGAATTTATCTATCATAGAATAAAATTTTCTCCTGTGCATTTCATTTGCGTTTTTCTTGTTTACTATATTTTACAAGGTCTGTTAGAAATGTTACTTTTGGTGAATTCGAGCATATTTGAGTACTTTCCGCGTGAATAATGTAGGTACTATAATATTTGGCTCCTGCGCTTTCTCTATACCTCGAATCATAGAAGGTCTGGTTGTTGTAGGTCTGCTTCTATATTGTGCTTGATTTTCTTTATTGTGTATTATGTATTTTCCTTTTTTTACAATAAATAAAAGTGCGAAAATGAGAGATACGAGTTACGCACTTGACAATAATTTCCCATCATTTCTCTTGCTTGCTTTAAGTACGATGGGCCTACTCCCCCCCCCCCACTTTTTTTATTATAACCCTAAAAACGACCCGCCACTGGTTTGGAATTTGCTCATTAACGAACTTGACCTTGATTTTATCGCAAGGAATTTTTGTATAACCTCAGAGTGTGATTGGAGGGCAGTGGCGTGCCTCTATTTCTGATTGTTGGCGGTCATTTTGTGGGCGTGACTTGTCGGCTATCTTATCGGTTAATTTTGTTTTGGCGGGAAATTTGAAATATGTTTTAATAAGGGTCTCTCATACTATCTCATAAGACAACCATAGGCCTCCTGAAATTGTTATCGGGTCTTCGCCCCTTGTCGGGGTCCATCGGCTCCGTCCAGAAATTATGGCCCCTAAAAAATGCACAGCCATTGGTTAGATTTTGCCCATTAACGAACTTGATCTTGATGCTATGTCAACGAATTTTTGTGCATCCTCAGGCTGAAGGGTTGTGAATTGGAGGACAGTGACACGCCATTTATGTACTTGGAAACAACCCCGTAGTAATTAGCTAATTACTTGAAAGGTTATCAGACCTTGAAATAACATAAATGATAGACAAGTCGACTTCATTTCCAATTTTGATCATTTCTTCTGATTGCCTTTTTCAATTTAATACAAAAAACAAAAACAATTTACAAGTCTGGGATGTTGATTTGAAATCATTTTGTCCCAACCTTATTTGAATTAATACAATAACAAGACTGGGCGAAGTCGATGGTCCCCGACAAGTTCAGGTCTTATGAGATAGCATGAGAGACCCTTATTAAAATACTATTTCAAATTTCCCCCCAAAACAGAAATTACCGATAAGATGGCCGACAAGTCACGCCCACAAAATGACCGCTAACAATCCGAAACCAGGGGCACGCCACTGCCCTCAATCACAATCTGACGTAATACAACAACTCTTTGCGATAAAATCAAGGTCATGTTCGTTAATAGGCAAGTTCCAAACCAGTTTCGGGTCGTTTTTTACGGGTTACAATTAAAAAATATAAGAATTTTTTTTCCAAACCTCTAGGCCTTACCATTGTCGAGATAGAGCCGCTTCGTACCCTTATCCGGATGCCTAATATATACAGTATGTATTTTAAAATCACCGACAAACGAAAACTGGACATTCTATGATTCAAAATAAGACAAAATGATCATAAACGCTTTTCCGAAAATTCTTCCTAACCGAGATACAGGTTGATTAAAAAATACTTTTTTTAAGGTTTTTTTAAGATTCTTCAAAAACTACAAAAGATATTACACTGAAATTTGGTACACGTAAATGTCTAATTAAGTTAATCAGTTTAAGTAAAAAAAAAGACGCACGCCCCTGGTTTTTTTAAAGAAATATTTTTTTGACAGATTCAACATTAATTCTGCAAATAAAATCATACTTACTATTTTTTCGATTCGGCACCCCGTTTTTGAAAAAAAAAATTTCAGTGTAATATCTTTTGTAGTTTTTGGAGAATCTTAAAAAATCTTAAAAAAATTATTTTTTAGTCAACCTGTATCTCGGTTAGGAAGAATTTTCGGAAAAGCGTTTTTGATAATTTTTGTCTTATTTTGAATCATAGAATCTCCAGTTTTCGTTTGTCGGTGAGTTTACAATGCACCCTGTATATAAAGGGCCCGTCTGCCTTTGGGAGATGATCCTATGAGTATCTGCTAAACCAAACTTACTATAATTTTGAAAATTTGGTGACAGGGTAATGATGTTAGAGCTAACTCATCTAAAATATTTTCACGTTCGTACCACTTCCGGTTATACGCTTATTTTAAATAGAACACCCCGTATATTAATACATTTTTGGATTCTATGTCTAATTTTAAGGTAAGTTTGTTAAATAAACTAGATACGAAATTTCAGTCGTTTTAAAAAAAAAACATTTTTCTAAAAAAATTGACAGATGCGGTCTTAGTAATAACTCGTTAATTGTTCTGTTCCTGTCAAACAATTTGAATAAAACTTTGAGGTGTTGTAGGCAAAGGTTTATTGCAACGGTCTGCCAAAAATAACATTTGTATTTTTCATAAAAATGAAATTATGAATATATGACTATCAAAAATGCAAGTTACTCAAAATAAATGAAACCCTATTTTTATTACTCAGATCGATTTAACGTCAAAATTAAGGTAAGTTTGTTTAAAACTTTATTTGCCTAAACGTAACAGTTTCATACTTATTATCAAAAAAGTCCCAATTTTAAAATTTGTGATAAAAATGAGCTACATACTTAAATCTAGTATTCCTTGTTCGTGGTCACCATGGAAACCAAATAATTGAGAATTGAAATAAATAAAAATATTTTAATAAGTTACTGCAAAAAATTATAAAAATTGATAATTTTGTGATTCAAAAGTCATTTTTGCCAAATAGAAATTTTCTAAGTCATTTTTTTCGAATTCGATATACAACATAAGTGTAAAAATTTAATACTTTATGAGTAAATCTAAAAAAACTACTTTTACTGCGGAGGTAATACATACTTATCAGCGCATCATTACACGATAAAGATGCTTATTTATTTTGTTTTTCTTTTGTAGTCAATAATTTAATAAAATTGTTGACAGTTTGTGTTTTTCTTGATGAAATGGCTCGACTTGAATATTCTAATACAGATTATTTGAATTTAATTATAATTAATGGAGAATGTCATAGAGTTGTAAAACGAACTGTAAGAACATTTATCGAACGCTATCCTGAGCGCCCCCGACCATCAGCAGATACAATAAGACGTGTGGTCCAAAATTTGGAACAGTTTGGTACATTTAAACACTCTGCGCCTCGCAAAAAAAAAAACTGTTATTGATAACGAACAGAATGAGTTATAACTTTAGGATATTTGCCTCATCCTTGTAATTCCATAAACGACGCGAAAACAGATATTGGCTTAACACCAACAACTATCAGAAGAATTCTTAAGAAACATAAATTTAGAGCATACCGTTTACAATTAGTTCAACATTTGAAAGAAGCGGATTTCTTGAAACGTATTGAATTTTGTGAAACAATTTTGCTCAAAATACAAGAAATTCCTAATTTTTTGACAAATATCATATGGACGGACGAATCTAAATTTACGAAAAATGGCATATCGCCGAAACTCGCATTACTGGAATAACGAAAATAGCAATCCAATTGCGAATGCCATTTTCAGGAAATTTGTAATTTTAACGTATTTTGTGCTATTCGGAATAACGAAACCTTTGACGTGTATTTTTACAACGAAAATTTGAGAGATTTAAAATAGTTGATTCTTGCAATTTATGATTACAAATTTAATTTCTAGGAGAAAATTATCTTGAGATATTAAACACTCGAGTTCAACCGATTAAATCTAGAAAGGGAAAATTTATGGTACCAACAAGACGGTGCGTCACAACACCAACGCTGTTTCCATGAAACCTTTATGAAATTTTTGAAGATCGTTGGTTTGTCAATAATGGTCCTTCCATGGCCACCTAGGTCACCTGATCTTACGCCAATGGATTTTTATCTTTGGGGTCGAATTAAAAATATTGTTTATGCTACACCACTAACGACTAAAGAAGATTGCATTGCAAGAGTGCAAAATGCCTTCAATTCTCTTTCTCCGAAGAAATTCAAAGGGCTACAAATGAAGCCGTTATAAGACGGTTCAACAATGTCTTGCGTCTAACGGGCAACATTTTGAACATTTATTGTAAATTAATTTACATTTGGTCACGAGCAAGAAATACTAAATAAGCGACTTTATCGTGTAAACCCCTATTTTTATTACTAGATCTTTAACGTCAAAATAAGTAGTTTTTTCGAATATTCATAAGCTAAATAAGTTTACACTTATTTGTAAATCGAATTTAAAATTTAGATAAATGCTAAATACTTAAATCATATTCCATTTTAATTTGGAAACCAAATAATTGAGAATTAAATAAATTTTATTTAATTAAGTTACTGCTAAATTATAAAATTGATAATTTGAGATTAAAAGTATTTTGCCAAATAAAAATTTTAAAATTTGCAAATTCGATATACAACATATGAAAATTTAACTTTGAGTAAATCGAAAAAACTACTTTTTACTGCGGTGATAAATACTAATAATCAGCGCATCATTCCATAAAGATGCTTATTTATTTTGTTTTTTTGTAGTCAATATTTAAAAAATTTTTTTAAAGTGAATTTTCTATGTCTATTGAATATTCTATAAAGATTATTTAAATAAAATAATTACGGAGAATGTCATTTGTAAAACGAACAGTAAGAACATTTATCGAACGCTATCCTGAAGCGCCGACCATCAGCAGATAAATAAGACGTTGGTTCAAAATTTGGAACAGTTTGGCACATTTAAACACTCTGCGCCTCGCAAAAAACTGCTATTGATAACGAACAGAATGAAGTTATAACTTTAGGATATTTCCGTGCCTATCCTTGTAATTCCATAAACGACGCGAAAACAGATATTGGCTTAACACCAACAACTATCAGAAGAATTCTTAAGAAACATAAATTTGCACCATACCGTTTACAATTAATTCAACATTTGGAAGAAGCGGATTTCTTGAAACGTATCGAATTTTGTGAAACAATTTTGCTCAAAATACAAGAAATTCCTAATTTTTTGACTAATGTCATATGGACGGACGAATCTAAATTTACGAAAATGACATATTTAATCGCCGAAACATTATGAAATTTTTGAAGATCGTTGGTTTGTCAATAATGGTCCCTTCCCATGGCCACCTAGGTCACCTGATCTTACGCCAATGGATTTTTATCTTTGCGGTCGAATTAAAAATATTGTTTATGCTACACCACTAACGACTAAAGAAGATTGCATTGCAAGAGTGCAAAATGCCTTCAATTCTCTTTCTCCACAAGAAATTCAAAGGCCTACAAATGAAGCCGTTATAAGACGGGTTCAACAATGTCTTGCGTCTAACGGGCAACATTTTGAACATTTATTGTAAATTAATTTACATTTGGTCACGAGCAAGAAATACTAAATAAGCGACTTTATCGTGTAAGAATGCACTGATAAGTATGTAGTTACTACCTCCGCAGTAAAAAGTAGTTTTTTTTTCGATTTACTCATAAAGTATTAAATTTTTACACTTGTGTTGTATATCGAATTTGAAAAAAATGACTTAGAAAATTTCTATTTGGCAAAAATGACTTTTGAATCACAAAATTATCAATTTTTATAATTTTTTGTAGTAACTTATTCAAATATTTTTCTTTATTTCAATTCTCAATTATTTGGTTTCCATGGTGACCACGAACAAGGAATACTAGATTTAAGTATGTAGCTCATTTTTATAACAAATTTTAAAATTGGGACTTTATTGATAATAAGTATGAAACTGTTACGTTTAGGCAAATAAAGCTTTAAACAAACTTACCTTAATTTTTGACGTTAAATCGATCTGAGTAATAAAAAATAGGGGTTTCCATTTAATTTTTTTTAGTAACTTGCATTTTTTGATAGTCAAGTTTATTTAGACATTCATAATTTTATTTTTATGAAAAATACAAATGTTATTTTTGGAAGACCGTTGCAATAAACCTTTGCCTACAACACCTCAAAGTTTTATTCAAATTGTTTGACAGGAACAGAATAATTAACGAGTTATTACTAAGACCGCATCTGTCAATTTTTTTAGAAAAATGTTTTTTTTAAAACGACTGAAATTTCGTATCTAGTTTATTTAACAAACTTATCTTAAAATTCGACATAAAATCCAAAAATGTATTAATATACGGGGTGTTCCATTTAAAATAAGCGACTAAGTACCGACTTCCGGTATAACAGGAAGTGGTACGAACGTGAAAATATTTTAGATGAGTTAGCCCTAACATCAATACTCTGTCACCAAATTTTCAAAATTATAGTAAGTTTGGTTTAGCAGATACTCATAGGATCAGCTCCCAAAGGCTATATATATATATATATATATATATATATATATATATATATATACAGGGTGTTTCATTAAGGCTGGCCACCGGCCATATTTCAGAAACTAGTGGACATAAAACATGGAGAAAAAAAATTCATTATAAAAGTCGCCACGAGAAAATCCTGGAAATTATTTTTAAGTTCCGTAATTCATCGCAAGGGGGCGCAATTGAAAATTAAAAAATAAAATTATAAATTTCTCCGAAAATTCCCACATTAAGGCATACCTTTGGTAACATCGTTAGAAAGCTTAGACAATTCTGCATCATTTTGGTGTAAGGCTCATTGGCGTACCGACCTTAATAAGAGTGGAGGAAGCTATTGAATGTGTAATCATTTAAATCGCTGTTATTTTTAAACGACTTATCCGATTGTAGTAAACCTAGGCTTGTTTAGAAGAAAAAGGTAAGTACTTTAACTGTCGCATCCATTGGTACGCGATAGCTCATAATAAAATTGTTAGAGGGCGCAATTTGTAATAATACCAGTATTTTATTTTATTCAGAAAAATTAAATCATACGGTATAATTATGACATCATAACCGGAAAGTAGCTTAAATTTGTAACAAAAACGTAAATAACGCAATTTGATATCTTTATTTGTTCCAGAGTTATGGCGAAAAGAAGACTTTTTAACCGTTTAATTTAATAATTGATTGTTGCTATGGTTTCTTACGGTGTATAGGTTGGATTAGTAATGAGGAATCTGCATTTATCATAGTCTGTGCCTCCTTCACACTCTATCTAGGCTTAGGACTAGTCCAAACTAAGCAAATTGCAAAATTTGGAGCGTGTTTAGAGGCCAACGGGCCATAACAACGATATCAAAGTAATGATTGATTTTGTTTAAGAAACTTTTCAATAGAATGGTAAAAATCATGAACAACTGTTAAAAACTAGTGAAATCTATAAATGTTCAAATTGACGGCCGTTTTGTAAAAACAACTATTAATTCTTCTTCTGTACGTTTATAACATCATATAAAACTTCTAAGGCATAATTCTAATGTGGTGTGTTTTAAAATAATAATCTAATTTGCTGCGGAACAAAGTCGGCTCGCTTCCATGGAGGTAAATAAATTGAAAAGTTGTCAACTTACTTAATTTTGATTGATGTTGTGTTGTAAAAATTTTTCCTTCATTAGTTTTGGGTTTCATTGTACCTTATCAAAATTAGTGCTATCCTTCAAAATGTCGTATACCAATGCCGAGGCTTACGACATGCTTGCCGTGTATTATGAATGTTTTCAAAATGCAGCTATTGCGGAACGACAATACGCTATCAGATATCCTGATCGAAGGCACTACACTAGAAAAGTGTTTCGGCGAATGGCAACACGTTTAAGACAAACAGGAAATGTACGACGTATTCCACTTTCTGTCAGAAGACGTCGCATAAGAAATGAAGACAATAGTATTAATGTTCTTGCGTACGTAGAATCGAGCCTCACGTAAGCATCAGGAGATTTCAGAACTAGGTGTAAGTGTTGCTTCTGTGTTCAGAATTTTAAGGATTTTAAGCTGCATCCTTATCATCTAGTTTTACACCAGGCTTTATCAGACACTGATTTTGACAGGCGGCTCGACTATTGCTATTGGCTGAGAGACATGTGTAGTGAAAATCTTCGATTCCTTTCCAAAGTTTTATGGACCGATGAGGCTACTTTTACTAGCTGCGGCAGAGTTAATTTGCACAATATGCATTATTGGTCGCAAACAAATCCTCACTGGATGCGCGAAGTGGATCACCAAAACAGATGGAGTGTAAATTTGTGGTGTGGTGTTTTAGGTGACAGAATTATCGGACCATTTGTTTTTCATGGACACCTAAATGGTGAATCTTATTTAAACTTTTACAAAATGACTTGCCCAATCTTTTAGAAGACATTCCCTTGACGTGAGAGCATCCCTGTGGTATCAACATGATGGATGTCCTTCACACTATTCCCGAAGAGTCCGTGATTTCTTAAATGTTAGATACCCAAATCGCTGGATGGGAAGGGTAGTTTGTTTCGTGGCCACCTAGATCCCCGGATTTAACTGTATTAGATTTCTACTTGTGGGGAAGAATAAAAGATATTGTTTACGAAACGAGACCAACCACCCAAGAGGACATGATTCACCGAATTGAAATTGCAATAAATTCGATTCCACGAGACGAAATCGAAACAGCTGTTTCCAGTACAAGAAGAAGAATTAATAGTTGTATTTTACAAAACGGCCGTCAATTTGAACATTTATAGCTTTTCACTTGTTTTTAACAGTTGTTCATGATTTTTACCATTCTATTAAAAAGTTTCTTAAACAAAATCAATCATTACTTTGATATCGTTGTTATGGCTCGTTGGCCTCTAAACACGCTCCAAATTTTGCAATTTGCTTAGTTTGGACTAGTCCTAAACCTAGATAGAGTGTGAAGGAGGCACAGACTATGATAAATGCAGATTCCTCATTACTAATCCAACCTATACACCTTAAGAAACCATAGCAACAATCAATTATTAAATTAAACGGTTAAAAGTCTTCTTTTCGCCATAACTCTGGAACAAATAAAGATATCAAATTGCGTTATTTACGTTTTTGTTACAAATTTAAGCTACTTTCCGGTTATGATGTCATAATTATACCGTATGATTTAATTTTTCTGAATAAAATAAAAAATACTGGTATTATTACAAATTGCGCCTCTAACAATTTTATTATGAGCTATCGCGTACCAATGGATGCGACAGTTAAAAGTACTTACCTTTTCTTCTAAACAAGCCTAGGTTTACTACAATCGGATAAGTCGTTTAAAAATAACAGCGATTTAAATGATTACACATTCAATAGCTTCCTCCCACTCTTATTAATGTCGGTACGCCAATGAGACTTACACCAAAATGATGCAGAATTGTCTAAGCTTTCTAACGATGTTACCAAAGGTATGCCTTAATGTGGAATTTTCGGAGAAATTTATAATTTTATTTTTTAATTTTCAATTGCGCCCCTTGCGATGAATTACGGAACTTAAAAATAATTTCAGGATTTTCTCGTATGGCGACTTTTATAATGAATTTTTTCTCATGTTTTATGTCCACTAGTTTCTGAAATATGGCGGCCAGCCTTAATGAAAACTTTTATAATATATATATATATATATATATATATATATATATATATATATATATATATATATATATATATATATATATATATATATATTTTACTGTGGATTTTGTGTCTACTCTTGAATAACAAGTACTTTCTATTAAACATGTCCTATAGCCAAACCGTTTTTGAAATATTGGATACTTTTAGATAAAAATTATCATTTTCGTCGTAGCGCAGAGATTTATTTTGATCTTACTACCTAATCTATGAATTTGCAACACTGCATATTTTTAGTGCAGACATTGATTTTTTAAGAAATAAGATGACATTTAATTTTTATCTAGGGTGGACTAGAAATATGAATTTATAGTTTTTTTTGTTTTAAATGCAA
Source organism: Vesta saturnalis (assembly GCA_036346205.1). Lineage (NCBI taxonomy): Eukaryota > Metazoa > Arthropoda > Insecta > Coleoptera > Lampyridae > Vesta > Vesta saturnalis. The sequence goes on from JARFJB010000102.1 coordinate 941,569, forward strand.
ATAACTATCTTATCCTAAATACAACACCCTGTATATTATTAGATTATTCCAGAAAACATTATAAGACCTACATTTTTTGTAATACGCAAATTGTGTCGATCTGCAACGGTTTTTGAAATATTTACAATGCTTAGACGTATTTTAATCCTTCCTGGTATAATATATGTGCATCCTCTATAATATTTGGTCTATTAACCACAAAAATGATCATAACAGTTGCCATACATAAATAAATGGTAAAATGTATTGACTCTTGTATTACGTATGTAAGTGAGAATGTAATTTCATAAAAAACTTAATAGATATAAAAAAATACTACGAAAAAAGAAACTGTTTTAAAAAGCGCGCTTTTATTTACGCGTAGAAAATGCACTAAAAAGGAGAAAATAATTTTTTTTTGCACCAATATATGATTAAAAACCTTTATGACAAAAAATAAAAGCATGGGCTCATATTATAAACATGTAACGGAAAGGAATTAATTATGATCATCTCACGTAATACAAAAGTCAACTTATTTTACTATTGATTTAAGAATGGTAACTGTTATGATCGTTTTCTGGTCAATATATCTAATATTATACAGGGTGCACATTTATTATACCACGAAGAATTAAAATAGAAATCTTAAAATTGTAAATATTTCAAAAACCGTTGCAAATAGAGAAAATGTGCTGATTGCAAAAAATGTAGGTCTTTCTACTTTATTTCAAATAATGTAATAATATACAGGGTGTTATATTTAAGATAGTTATTTACATTTAAAACAAAAAAAACTATAAATTTATATTTCTGGTACACCCTGCATAAAAATTAAATGTCATAACATTTTTTTAAGATCAATGTCTGCATTAATTCCATGCGGAGTTACAAATTCATAGATTTGGTAGTAACCTCAGAATAAATCTTTGAACTACGACGAAAAATGACTTTTTTTTATCTAAATATTTCAAAAACGGTTAAGTTTAGCTATACAACATGTTTAATGGAAAGTGCTTGTTTTTCAGAGAAGAAAAGAAATCCGCATTAAAAACTATACCATTCCATTTAAAATAAGAAAGATTGGTTATTTACCGCTGTTATGGAACACTCTGTATGTGCAAAAATACTTTTAGGTTATAGAGTGCTTGAATTCAAGCAACTTTTGCATAAAACATTTTTTCTACTGTGCACAGTTTAGCCGCAAATTCACTTTACCAACACGTATACAGGGTATCCCAAAACTAATTCCCTAGCCGCCGGGGATATGCTATAGGACCAAAAATCATTCGAAAATAAAAATTTCGACTAATTCCTCCTTGCGAAAATATGACCACATTAAGAATTGCAATCATGTTTTCAAATATCTAAGTAAAAATAATGTATTAATACATAATAAAGTTGAAATACTTAAATTTATGAAGGCAAATGTTCGAAATGTTCGCCATTTTGTTCTATGCACGCATGCAATCGGCGAAGAAAATTGTTTTCAACACGACCTATTGTTTCGTTTGTAATTTGAGTTAAAATCCTATAATTGCGAACAATAACGTTATCTTCATTACTCGGTAGGACTATGTATATAGCATTTTTTAAGTAATTCCAAAGCCAAAAGTTTAATGGGTTGAGTTCCAGGGAGCTAGGTGGCCAAGAAGTAGGTCCCCGCAATCGATTCATTTATAGGGAAATTGCCGATTTAATATCTCTCGAACATTTCGAGAATAATGAGCAGAGGCTCCATCATGTTGATACACAATAGTTTGATGTTGCAATAAAGGAATATCTTCCAAAAAAAGGTAGGTAAGGTGTTTTCAAAAATTTGCATAATTCCTGCGTTTAATATTCTAGCCAGAAAATGTGGTCCTATTATGCCATTGCCCAACAGACCAATCCACACATTTACATTCCAGCGTACTTACTTATGTGATTCTCTAATTTGATGTGGATTTTCGTAATTCCAGCTATGCAAGTTGTACTGCTTAACACCCCTTGTTGATTAAAATGGGCCGCATCACTTTACAATACTTGCTTAAAAAGGTCTTCATTTGTATCTAAGCAATTTAAAAACCATCTGCAGAATAGTAAGCGAAACTCACTATCGCTAGGATGCAATGTTTGAACCGGTTGTAAGTGATAAGAATACAGATTTTCTTTGCATTAATCTGTGAATGGTACTATGACGATAGTGACGGTTGGTTTCCAAGATCCTGGTACTTACAGACGGATCTTCGTCAATGTCGTGGAGTAATTGCCCTTCCTGTTGCCATGTTAGCTGTTTAGGATGACCGGCATGAATCATATTAGGAGCCAAACATCCAGTTTCAAGTATACTTATCGCTTTTTATCAGGGTGTCGTCTAGTAGGAAAACGATGTTTGCACAGATGCTCTGCGGCTCAAGCATTATTATTACAAATTCCAAGTAGTTTAATCATATCTAAATGTCCTTGATTTCTGTACCTTCTGAGCATTATAATAAGTACCTTTCTATGTAAGTTTAAAATTGAAATATTTACAATCAAACATTGACATACAAAATTTCATATTCTGTCTTCGTCAAGGGTGACTTCATTGATTTGCAAAGATATCTTCATTGGGATCTTTAAGATGGCCCTAACTTCGTAAGGAGGAAATTTTCACATAAGTGGTTTTTTTTGGTCATAGTCTAACCCCGGCGGCTGGGGAATTAATTTTGGGACACACTGTATACAGGGTGTCCGCATACTATGTACAAAACTTCGAGGGGTTATTCTACTCGATAAATTAATGCCACAATTTCCTATAAAGTTTTTTTTGCAAATACCAAAACTAACGGAGTAATAAAGTCGCAAAGTTTGACTTTTTAAATTTTATTTTTTTAATAATTATTTTCTTTCTGGATTGAAATTTGGAATACCATTTTTAACATTTTATTACGTTATTGTACCAAATTTGATGCAAATATTTCAATTCCAAAGGGCCTATTCTGCACTTAACCTGTGGGGTGTAGGACGTTTCGCCGCGGCCGGATCGCCGCGGCTGTTTCGCCGCTGGCCGTTTCGGCGCGGCCGTTCCGCCGCCAAAAGTACAGGGTGGCCAAATTTCGATTTTTTAATAGGGAATCTCGTAAACTACAGCTCGTATGAAAAAATGGACCTCGCATCCTCGATCTATTTTTTTGAGAAAACACTACGAATTGCGTTGTAAATATGAATTTATTAGAGACGGAATTAACACACTGTATAAAATGTTGTTTTAGTTCGTTTATATTATTATTTTTTTTAATATCTATGATTTGTAATATATAAATTACGTCTTAAAAAACCATTTTTTTTCTAAAAAGCAGTAAAAATGAGTTCATAAAATGCCCATTCCAAATAAAGATACATATTTTCGAAAAAGAAATGTTTATTATTTTCTATGTAAATACTACAATACGTCAAATAAATACATATAATACCTACATTATATTAATGAAATTGGTAATTATGGGCGATTGAACGCAAATATTCTAAAATTGTTCTGTCGTTAAATTTTCTCACAATTCTTAAAATTCTGTCGTCACCTAATGAGTGTCCTAATGATCATTATCTCATTAGAAATAATCGTTAATAAGGTTTAAAATTTGGTAGATACGTGAGTTTTTATATGATATATTTAAAAAAATGTAAGATGGTATGTGCTAGTGTTCAATTGAATGCAATAAAATAATGTTGGCGGCGAAAGGGCTCGCGCCGAAACGGCCAGCGGCGAACTGGCCCTGCGGCGAAACGGCCGCGGCGAACCGTAACGTCCCACACGGTAACCTGCGTATTATGATCCAAATCTTATTTATTTGTATATTTTTTTAAAATTCTCTTTGCAAAGAGGAACAAATGTTTTTTAAAAAAGGTTCCCTTGTTGCATGACGATAAAATGAACAGTTTTCGAAAAAAAGCTTTAAAAGTTCCATCAAGAAAGATGTGGTAAATGTATTATTACATTTACAAAACGTTCCATGTATAAATATAATTGATATATAAATATATAAATACTATGAATACAAAATTTATAATTAAAACTTGTCATATGTCAATACTAATATTAAAAAATAAAAAAAATACACCACTTACGTGCTTGTTAGTAGTGAAACATTAGCAATATTGGCGGTTCACTTAACGTATGTATAAATAGTATCTGTGACAGTGTAACTCAATAACTAGTTAACGTGAATGGAATTCTAATTTCTCGGTAACTGAGTTCATGTCTAGATAACGTGAGGTCGTGGGTTCGAATCCCGCTCGAGAGGATCTTTTCATGTATTTATCCACATAAATAAAAAATATATCTCTTTACCATGAATAAGAAATTCATTATTAAAACTTTTCGTAAGTCAATCACTAGATTTGTTTGTGGTTCCAAAAGGTGGTCCTCCTAGTATTGGTAGGGCATGGTTAAAATCATTGAAAATTAATGTAAGTTTTGAAAGTAATCAAGCAGAATTATTCTATAAGAATGACAAACTGACTAGTTTATTAGAGAAATATGGGGAAGTGTTTTCAAACAAGTTGGGTTTACATAATAAGAGAAAACTACATTTAGAGGTGAATGATAATTATACAGGAAATCCTATTTTTATTAAGCCTAGATCTTTAGCATTTGCATCAAAAAATAAAGTAAGATTTAGGGTTGGGAACGCTTATTCATGAGAATGTTTTAGAAGAAGTATCGTACTCTGAATGGGCATTGAGCAATACCTATTGTGCCGATACCTAAAAATGATGGTTCTAGTAGAATGTATTGAGATTACAGAATGACTGTAAGTCTACTTCTAAAGATGATGTTTTTTCTAATACCTCGAGTAGAAGAGATATTCTCAAAATTTTGAATAGGGCTGCAGTTTACCAAGTTGATCTTAGGATGGCTTATCAATGAATAGAGCTAGACCATCATTCTAAATCACTAACTACAATATCGTTACATGCGGCATTAAGCCACCTACAAAAAGAATTAAAAGAAAATGATAACTAAATTCTGTGGTGGATGCTTTGGGTCCGAAGCAAGAACTTTCTTCGGGCACCCTCCTTATGCATTTTCTTCAGGTAGTTTTCTTGTGTTTGGGATAAGTTGTGGGAAAGTTATTTATATTTTTGATATTTCTCACAGCATCAAAAAATAAACATAACAAATTAGAAAAAAATGTTTATTATGAATGGACATAAAAAAGTAACGCCAAAGGTAAAAATATGCAAACACATTTTTTTACCTATAGAACTAAAAATAAGTTATTACTCAGTATATGCTATACAATAAAATTTCAAAATCATAAAAAATTCACAGTCAAATTCCAAAAAAGTTACAGTTTTCGTTAAAACATCCAACACATCAAAAATTGCTTAAACACAGGTTTAAGTATGAATACTTTAATTATGTGTAATAATGGTGAAAGTTTACATTTTCATATTTCATTCCTTTATGGGGAGGAAACTTATTGTTCGAAAAATTAAGTAAACGCAAAGCACAGATACTATCATCACTTACATTTTTATATGTTTATTAAACTGTTGTGTTAATAGCGGGCCTGTGTTTGCGTTTTCATTATTTCATATTTCATAAATTTGTTCTAACACCTTAAATAATTCTACAAGATTTTACCACTTACAGAGGATAATAACAGTAAGTGTTAACGAAAATATTTGTAAAAATATACACCATTAAAACCCAAAAAAATAAGTATTTGAATTATGTGTAATAATGGGGAAAGTTTACATTTTCAAATTTTTTTGATTAATCGATAGTCAAATAAAAATTTTTGTTATGAACGAATAAGTTCAAAAGTAAATATGTAATTAAAAATTATTATTAAATACATAAATAAAAAGTTTACCTCGAGTAGGATTTGAACCTACGACCTGTACTTTGCTAGAGTACTCTAGAACACGACTGGAAATGTTAACACGTTAACTGCCGGTAATGTTATGACTAGAGCTCGGATTTATATGCACGAAAATTAGTTAAAATATGCGCATATACATGCATCTAAAACCTTTAAAATATGCACGTGATTCTGTAAACTATGCACAAAAATATGCAGAATATAATAAATATTAATACAATAATTATAATATTAATGACTAGTGACTAATGAGATTAACTAATAAGACAATAACAGGCAATAAAAATCATGAATTATTTAGTTTATTGTTATTTACATTACCAAAACAGTTTATAATTATATATTTTTCTAAATTCTGCATAGTAAACTTTTGCCTTCTATCGGAAAGTATATTCTTGTATATATAGGATTATATAATTTCATTTTCATTACATTTGTTTGAGTAGGTTAGAACACATAATTTAATATAATTCCATTGAATCTCCAAAATGGGAAGAAAAAAAAAACGGCGAAAAACTTCACGAATGTATAGAATACATGTAATACAAACATTTAAATTGAAAAAATATGCAATAAAATGCATTCAATGAGTGAAATATGCAAAATATGCACAACATCATGTAAATATGTAAAATATGTAAAATAAAGTTGGTGTCAATCGAATCTAAATTATGCGATTTGTGTATAAACAAAATATTTTTGATGGCTTATTTATATTATAGAATATGCATTTTGCATATAATCCGAGCTCTAGTAGAGGGCGGATTAATATGTACAAAAAAAGTCACATATATGCGCATATAATATGCACCAAATATGTAAAAGATGTGCAGTCAGTCTGTTAAAACATGCAACATTATATGCAAAATATGCGTACCAAGAAATAATAAACAACCTATATTAAACAAAAACTTTTATTATGTGAAAAATATTCTTAATGACATTTAAATATTAAGTAATAAAAATAATAATAATGCTTTTGTTTAATATTAACTACAAATAATCTTACGATCAGTTGGAGAATTAAACACAATATGTACATATTATTCTGAGTCATCGCTTTTCTGCCTATAACAATTTTACAATAAGGTGTTTCTCCAAATTGTTTAAATTAAATCCTTGTCGCTTATCAGATAAATCAGATAAGTTGAAAAGCTCCGTTCGACATCAACAGATGTAATTGGAGCGTTTTTCAACACAGATACAATGTTTGGTTCGATTTCGAATTCTACTGATTCCCCAGAAATAATTTTATACACATTTACAAGAACTTTGTACCCTTCATTTTTCTCTAAAACTTGATGGAGTTTTTTTTCAATGGCTTTACCTACTGGACCACGAACTTGATTACAAGATATACTAGACTTATTTATTAATTCAACAAAGTTTGTAAGCGGAAGGTCTTCAGTCTCTAATTTTAAAATTTTTGCGAACACAAAGTGGCAATTGGTGCTTATAAATGCTAATTGTTGGGGTAAGTCTATTTTATTTAGAATAGCTTTCGCTTCCCTAATTGAGTGAGATTCATCGGCAAATTGTAAAATTATTTGTTTAATGTCTTTAAAATTTCCCGAGTAAAACAGGGAGGTCTGTAGGCACGTACCCCACCTAGTTATTACTGGCTGAGGGGGAATAGGAGTATTTGGAAGTTTTTCTTTGAAATGCTGAATTCTAAGGGGTGCATAATAAATACTTTTTTTACATTGTTAATCAAACCAATTAGTAATAGGAACTGAGATCTAACCTCCTCCGCTACTCTATTTAATCCATGTACTAAGCAAGTGTGAATTGAATTTTTATAAAATATTTTTAAATTTTGACTTGCTTTGACCATGTATGGCGCAGCATCAGACAACATTAATAAAACTTTTTGGGTAGGAACTCTTTTTTTTTGTATAAACCTACATATAGTTAAATGGTTCGTTTTTTCAAGTTGTTTGGAACTTACCAAAAATGATTTACTCTTATAATCAGGATGAAAAACCCTTATCAATAAATTCGCGATATAACGACCACAACTATCCGTTGTTTCATCCACTATAAATAATTATTTCCTATTTGTTGTCGTATCTCGCGCATTGTATCCACAAAGACAGAATTTACATAGCAGCTTACCTTTACAGGAATTTCTAAGGCTTTCTTTCTTAGATCTTTTATTTAAAAAGTTTCATTTACTGTGCTCGTTTGAGGAGATGAGAGAAATTTTTTTCAGTAAAATATCAGATTTATTTAGAAATGCATAAATTATGCAATAATATACACATTTTACTAAAATATGAACATTGCTGCAAATATATGCAAAATATGCAAAATTAAATTGGTGTCATATAACGCTCATTAATGTGATTCACCTAGATACGGAAGGGTATTTTTACAGCATCAATATTCAAGAATATGCATTTTGCATATAATCCGCCCTCTAGTTATGACAGAGGAATAACATGTATGCCAAATAGATTATTTCGAGTTTCGTTTGCGGAACGCAAAAAAAATTTTTTTTTTGGTAATATAGGTACATCAAATATAATATTTATGTTAAAAAAAAAGTACGACGACCCGCTGTCATTTAGCTCGATACAAATGTGTTTCCAATGTTTATGCCATACGACGGCTGGCGGTCGTACAGGTTAAAACTTGTCTACTAACTTTAAATTGCAATACATACAAATCGCATTGTTATCTCAGTACGTTTTTAACCACTTTACTGAACGGTTGCGTAGTTTTGTGAAAATGGACGATTTATCAGAAATTCCGGCGTGGAAATTCTATTCCTCTAAACACTCTTCAAGTGAGGATAGTAATGACAGTGTGAAAGATTGCGATTATATACCAACTGAAGAATCAAGTTCGTCAGAGTCTGAAGTCAACAGTTTGCCAAGTGAAGAAAATATTGAAGAAAATACTGAGATATCTATTATCGAAAATGTATCAGAGACCTGGAATAAAACTACAACAGGTGATGATATACCACAAAAATCATTCGCACTTTTATATTCCGAAGGAATTACAAATGTAAGCTTAGCTGCTACCGACGAACCTCAGTACGTTTTTTGAACTGTTTGTCGATGATGATGTTTTTGAAGTGATAACACAACAAACGAATTTATATGCTTTACAAATTCTGAACGAAAAATACGTTAGTCGTCATAGTCGCCTAAACCAATGTGCGGATACCAACATCGCCGAAATGAAAAAAATTTTTGGCCTTATTTTATGGATGGGACTTGCAACATTTCCTGCTATTAGCAATTATTTTACAAAAATGAAATAGCGCCAAAGGTAATGGCAAGAAACCGATTTCAAATGTTACTGCGGATAATCAAACTGCTGATGATGGCGACAGAATTTTCAAAATAAGATATATAGTTGATACGCTCCAGAGCAAATTTCAAATGTATAAGATTCCAGGGCAATATTTATGTATTGACGAGACAATGGTGCCGTTTCGGGGAAGGTTTAAATTCCGTCAGCACATACCCAATAAGAGACACAAATATGGAGTAAAACTCTTCAAACTTTGCGATAATTCTGCTTACACGTATTCAGTAAAAATACACGAGGGCAAAACTGAATTCCATGGAAACCACCCCTTAGCCTCTTCAGTAGTACTGCAACTTGGTGAAAATTATCTAAGACAAGGACGAACTTTTGTCACTGATAATTTTTATACTTCTATTGCGCTGGCAGAAGAACTTCTGCGTCAAAAAACACATCTGCTTGGAACATTACGCAAAAATCGTAGAGGGCTACCGAAAGAGATAGTAACGAAGAAAATGAAAAAAATGAAATCGTGGGAATGTTCAATAAAGAAGGAGTTGTAATCACAAAATGGAAAGACAAACGAGAAGTGCTTTTATTATCAACGAAGCATTCTATAAGTATAGCAAAAACCGGTAAGAAAAATAGAAAAGGTGAGGACGTTTCAAAACCTGAAATTGTTATAGACTACAACAAAGGGAAATCTGGTATAGACCTTTCGGATCAGTTATCTAGTTATCATAATACGTTAAGAAAATCTCTTAAGTGGTATCACAAAGTTGTGATGGAAATCTTGTTTGGTGCAGCTGTAGTAAATTCTTTCATTATTTACAAGGAAGTTAGTAAAGCGCGAATCACCATAACAGAATACAGAGAGAAACTGGTTGAAGGGCCACTTGAATTGGGAAAACAAGAGGGATTCCAGAGTAATTCAACTCGATTAACACAGAAACATAAGCTTGTAGAGAATAGAGAACCTGACGAGACGAATCGTAGGATTAAAAAAAGATGTGCGCCGTATTATGCCAGAAATTTTGCCAGTTTGGGTAGCAGAAAGGCAGATTTAGCCAGTGTCACGAGCAGAGTTTCAACTTTCTGTTCTGATTGTCCGGGAAAACCGTATATGTGTGCTAACTGTTTTGTTTCAACACATTAACAAAGTAAGTTTTTCGTTTGAAATGTCAAATAAATTTTTGTAAACTTAAAAACGCTTTTTCATTACCTATCAAAATAAATTGTAATTTACATTGAGAAAAAATTGCATGAAAATAATTTTAACACCTTTTAAAACAAAAAAATATGTGCTTAAATCACAATGCTTAAAAGCCAAAATAATGTGCCAAACGACGGCCCACCATCGTATGAGATCTCAATTATAAATAAGTTCCATGCCGCTATAAAGTGCTATCGAGTAGTTGCGCTACGTCAATTCAAACAAATCTCTATTTAAAAGCCGAGAAAATAACGACGATCGGCCGTCGTACGGCAAAAAAGAGCATCCTGACGTACGACCGCCGGCGCGTCGTATGGCAGTTAACGTGTTAAGAAGAAGCGAGTATGCCTTGGGACAGTGCATTAGAGACTAAAACAAAAAGCAAAAAGATAAGAAGCACAATACAAGAAACATATCACTGAGTTGTACCGAAAGATCTCATTTTAAAGAGTATCAGAAAAAAACAATTCGAAGTGTGGAGATGCGTTATTGTCTAATGTGCCACGTCATGAAAATACAGAACCTGTTTCAATAATTAAGTTATCATCAGCACCGGTTGACGAGCTGATGATGGTAGCTTAGCTTACTGAAACGCGTTCGGGGGTTTTTCTTTTGTATGGTGCTTGGGTGTTTAGTTCTGTCACAGATCCACTGTTCCATATTTTCAACAGAAAACATATCGTAGGCACCATGGTTTCTATTAACACACATGGAGAAGTTATAATTCAATTTGAGAGAAAATCCTCTATATACGGAGGTACAACTGTCATCGATAAGTGCTGTTACTGACGGAATCCAACTGAGGGATGGCTGGGTATAAGTTACATTTTCTTTCTTTCTTTAATATTTCATGATGTCACTTTAATCGGTATGTTAAGTGTTATTTTTTACCATCTCAATAATTCCAAACATTTGTAAAACTTTAACGAATTAAGTTCTTTTCTAAACTGGTAAAATTCAAAATTTCCATTTTAATTTTTGTATACTGCTCTGATCAAATTTGACCCGTATTGGTTAAAAAAAAACAACATTTTTATGTATTTTAATACAAACCTTTATTATCGCCTTCAAAATAGGCTCTTTTTGAGGCAATACAAGAATGCGAACGGTTAATTCAATTTTCCACACATTTTTTATAGGCCTCGGCTGGAGTTCCCCGGAGTCGATATTTGAGTTTGGGAAACATGAAAATGTCGCAAGGAGCCAGATCTGGCGAATACGGTGGTTGAGCGATGACTTTTGTTTCGTGCTTGGCCAAAAATTCAGTCACAACCAGGCTGGAATGTGACGGCGCATTGTCGTTGTTTACGACGAATTGCTTCACGTGGACGCCTTCAAACGTCCACGTAGTATTCTTTATTGACCATTTGACCTTCTGGAACAAAATCATGGTGAACCACACCACGGCAATCGTAGAAAACCATGATATTCGACCGACAGTGCATGTTTTTTTCGGTTTCGGCTCATGTTTGGCGCGCCATTCCCTAAATTTTTAGTCAGTTTCATATTCATAAATCCACGTCTCGTCACCAGTAATGATGCGTTTGGTGAATGTGGGGTCATTGGCTACGTTGGCGATGCGCTTCGTATCCACAACATCAATTAAAATGTGTTGAGTCGATCCTCTGATATTTCTCTAATGCCAACAAGACGATTTTCGAGCACAATTTCTTTTACTTTTTCGATGTTATCGTTGTTAATAGAGGTGGATGAACGGTTGGCATGAGGCAAGTTTTCTACGACCTCACGGCCCTCACTGAATGCTTTATGCCATTGACATACTTGCGTTCTCGATAGAGCAGGCTCCCCAAAAACACTTTTTCAAAATTTTCAATGATTCCGTTGTTCAATTTTCGTTTCCATAGTAAAAATCGCCAGACAAACTTTTCGCGTCGTAAACAAATAGCTGCCAAACACACACTAATTGACGTATCCCGCTCAAACTTCGCACGAATGTCAAAGAAAGTTGTACCAACGTAGAAAAAAAATTTGATGAATTCAGTTTACGCGCGGCGGTTTAAATGGACCAGTCCGGGTCAAATTTGATTAGTAGGTAAACTTGAATAAGAAAAACCGCACTGTTATGCGTAATTCGATAAACTTTTAAAACAACACATGGTTTAATTAAAACAATTAATTTAAACGAAGTGGATTACAACATCCTATTTACTAATAAAAAAATTACAACTTTGAATTTGACATTTTGTATTTCGTTAGGAATGAGTTGAAAGCAAATGTATTCAAACGATTTGCCCTATAAAGGGGTGCTTCCGCCCGGCAACCCTAAATTTCTAATTCTCAAAACTGGGTGTACAAAACCGTAAAATTGTTAGTTTGGTACCACTGATTTTTCATACATGAACATTTACTGACAGCTGTCATACATATTAGGGCTGTTTCACACATTAATTTTACCCTGCCAACATAACTTTAAATGTGTTGGCGTCAATAAGCAGTTTTCAAAAATTCAATGAATTAATACTCTCAGCACGTCACACGTCAGAAACGCTTCGGCCGGCAATTATGTTCATAATAGCAAAACTATCTTTTCTGGCCTAGTGGGACAAATAACTATTTGCGTATCTATGATATTTTTAGATTTTATTTCTAGATTTTAAAATTATTTTTTCATCAATCGTAATTTTGTATGAAGAGAAATTATTTTTTTTAATATTAATAAACAACAGCTGTATTTGTTCAAACACTTTATTTTGCACAATTTTTTAAAACTGCTAACAAATGTGGCTTTTAAAAGTATGTGTGTATATTTAACTTAAAACTAATTAAATATACTTAATAAAAATAATCATACCACAACTGTATACGTCACAACAGTATTTAAGTCAGCCATCATTTAAAATTTATAAAATGTAAAGGAAAGAAAATTCTTAAATTCCTACAATTAGAAAGAACGTATATGGGGTGTTCCTTCGATTAAGTATATTAAATGAATCGGAAATCGTTCATTACCACAATTTAAGATAAATATTATATAATATAAATGTAGTCATAAATTCCGTGAAGTCAACAAGTTTATTGCTTATCGGTCAATGAATTAGCCAACAAAATTATGTAATAATAAAAATGAAAAAGCCAAAATATATGAATATAAATATTAATGTGGTAGTTAGTAATAAATTAATTCGGTAAAATTATAAGGCGTGTCTCTAAAGTGCGCGACCAATACAAAGCTGACCGTTAAAAACACGCGAAGGTGGACATGTATTCGTTTTATTTGATGGGATTTTTTTTATTATGTTGGTTTGGCTTATTTATGGGCCTTTTACCGGCGGCGAGTTCTGTAGGATTTCTGGCGCCGTCGTTACATGCTGTTGTCCTGTCTTAACTCAAATTGACTTACATTGTTAGATGATCGAAAGAAGAAAAAAGAGAAGCTAACATTAGATTTAGATTAAACCACAAATTTTTACTTTTTAGAGGAATAATCATGATATTTGGCATACCAGTTAAAGAATGTTTAAAATCGAATTTTTTAAGACATGTCAAATTTTTTTGACAACCTCATAAATTATGCTGCTTGTTAGTAGAAACCGAGGTTGAATTAAAGCACTTGAAGGCGTTTTATTTTATACATGCGTGTTTTCGTTAGTTTTTAACAAAAATGAATAAACACAAATTTTAATTAAATATTAAACGTCTCTCAGTCTACCATCACACGTCCTTCGATCGAAATTACTCAAGGTATAAAAACCGCTTTCAATTTTAAAAATAGAATACAATTAAAATAAATTGTTAATGAGAAGATGGGATGAATAAGCACGCGTCGGTTAATAGTTGCTTAACCGTTGTACTTATGAAAAAAATTTCTTAACGAAACTTATGTGTGATCTTTACTAAAACCCAAAATTATTGTCAATACAGGGTGTACCAAAAGAGATTAATACCAAATATTATATTTTTCCGTGGTAAACGAAGCCTATGGGTTCTATATACAACTACAAATTTGTGAAATGCAGAGTTGCCGAATTTTGAATTAAATTGTAGTCAAAATATACTCTTTTCAAACAGTTAATTTCCCTGAAAGTTTAGTTGCAATCAAATATTGGCCTAGTTCATTATTTTACTTCTCCAGACATCTCTACATTCTGTTCTATTGAAATAGAATTTCTTAAATACAATACCAGGTATATCTTTTTGGCGTTTGGTAGCTTCAAATGTGGGTGGGTGGGTGAGTGAGTGAGTGAGCGAGGGAGTGAATAAGTGAGTGAGTGGGTGAGTGGGTGAGTGAGTGAGTGAGTGAGTGAGTGAGTGAGTGAGTGAGTGAGTGAGTGAGTGAGTGAGTGAGTGAGTGAGTGAGTGAGTGAGTGAGTGAGTGGGTGAGTGAGTGAGTGAGTGAGTAAGCGAGCGAGCGAGCGAGCGAACAGGAGGGCGGACGGGCGGGTGGGTATGTGAGTGAGTGAGTGAGTAAGTGAGTTAGCGAACGAGCGAGTCAGTGAGTGAGTGAGCGAGTGAGTGAGTGAGCGAGTGAGTGAGTGAGCGAGTGAGTGAGTGAGTGAGTGAGCGAGCGAGTGCGTGCGTGAGTGAGTGAGTGAGTAAGAGAGAGTGAGTGAGTGAGTGAGTGAGTGGAGCGAGCTTGATCATCGAATTAAAAATGGTAAAATTTAAATATAAGTGGAGCTAATAGACATACGGTCAAGTGATGAACTGGTAATGGAAGAAATGAGAATTCTAACCCCCGGCGAGGAAAATACTTTTTTAATTATTTTTTAATTTTATCTCAATATGCATTTAAACGTTAAAGCTTTAACATTAGAAGCTACTTATAAATGTATTTATGACTGTTTGATTTAAATACAAGGCATTATTTACATTAATATTTGAAAGTAAAAGTACATTAAGCAAAAAGTGAAAATACTTAAGAAACTTATTGTAATTTTTCTTTTAGAGTAGAATTAAAATGTAAAGGACCTGTAAAACATGAAATGAAAATTTCAGTTTAACTTTTCCATTGTACCTAGTTTTATAATATAAGTATATAAATCAGCTGTATATGTATGTATACGAGAATGTTGAGTATATACACTCCAGATCTGTTAGTAATGTTTTGTTTAAAAGTCTGAATAATATGTAAAAAAATATTAGGCCTATTTTCTATTATATTGTGTGTACTTGACAAAAACAGTTACATTTTAGATTAAAGAAATAAAAAAATTGTTGTCAGTGCAATTGATAAACCCAAGGTCCTACCCATTTCTAAACATTCATCTTTATCGGGAGATCGGTCTATAATCACGAATGCATTTTGTTAATGCAAAATTTATAACCACCTTGTAAATATTGCTAGAAATAATTCATAATTACTTTAAATATACGTTTGGCAAAAATAATTCGTATTCCAATTGATTTACAAGCGCGTATACGGAAATGTTTACCAATGGAATATTTAAAAACATTGGTTTGATTAGTGACCAGTAAGACCTAATTGGTAATCATTAATTAGTCCATTATAATCAAATGAGCTTTTGCAAGTCGTGATCACAGAAGCCGTTACAATAAAGAGTGCTGGCATTGGATCATAATTTTTCTAGCCGTCGGTAACTATCATTATTGCCAACAAAAAGTACAAAATGACCCAAAAATGTAGTCGGTCGTGCGAACACAAGTGTTCGTGGTGAATATTACGATTACTGGGGAGCAGATTTACATGTCAGCATATTTTCTTCCTTCTATGCAGATAAACTAAATCCCTATCTATTTGCCGATCTTAGCTACTACAATGAGAACGTTGAGGTTTCTCGACCATTTTTTGCATGTTTTAGCATATTTGTGGCTAGGTGCCAGATATGAGCGTCAATACTGCGAATTTTTTGCTTACACTTATCGACTGTGAAAGTATGTCATCCATCATGCAACCACACCTGCAAATAAGCTTAGTTTCAGATTAACACTTCTCATACGGACAATGTTTATAGGTACGAGCATGATTCGTTTAATGTAAGTACTGCATAATTTTTTTCAATTGTAAAACGTTTACCCGATTAAAAATTTTGATTTTGGATTAATAGGGGTAAATGTAACCGTCTATGTCTTGAATATTAGCTTTTTGGTAAATTTAGTTGGGACAAATGTGAACTAATGTGCATATGAATGTTTTTTATTGTTTTAGGTATGTTGTGTGTGCATGTTCACAATTACTCCTATTATAACTAAAAAAGCTGAACTAGAGAAGATTTTATTATGGCTAATATACAAAAAAAAAACGTGCAACTAGTTGTGCTGAAGGTAGATATTTCTTTTTCAAAGGCGTTTACATTTCCGGGAAAACATGAAATAAACCACTAATGTTTCGAATATAATTAATATCATTATACATGTTTTATAGAAATATTTATTTCTCCATTTGAATACATGTGTCATTATCAAGTCATAGAGTTATTATTTATTATTATATATTTGGCATAATTTGATTTGTCAATGTATTTATATTTGTATCATATAATGTGCTCTTTGTATCTAATATCAAATTTCCAAAGTGTTTGTCCTATATAAATAGAATTACACGATGTGCGTTTCAATTTATAAACACTGCAAAATGTCGTTATTTGAATCTTCGGTATATAAACATTTAAGAGCATTGGTATTAGTTTGAAAGCTACTTTTTCTGATATTTTTTCGAAATGAAAATGTCTGTACTGTGTTAACTGGATAAATGTTTTTGATAGATTATTTGGATTTTTAATCATTTTCATATTTGAAATATGACCGTTTGCTTATTTGTTTGATCACTGATATTTCGTTATTGAAATTTATTTGATTTAATGGCAACTAATTTGTTTAATGGTGACATTTCTGAATATGGAAAACTCAAACTTGTTATGTATTATGTTCCATGTTTCGCTCTAGAATATTAATGGCTCTATTTTGTTTTTCTTTGGTATAAATTGTATGCTAGAATATAAATTGTTGATTTTAATTAAGAACTCATCAATAAAATCTGATGAACTAGCAAGATATGCTAAAATATCATCAATGTAACGATACCAAAACACAATCTTATCAGTAACATTTTTAATACAAAAGTTTGATCTTCTAAATTATCCATAAAGGTATTAGCTAAAATGGAAGAAATTAGCCTGCCCACAGGTAAACCTTTTTGGTAGATTAATCTTGTTATTGAATGATAAATAATTTTGATTAACACACAGGTCAAATAATTAAGCCCATTCTTGTAACGAATTCAATATTATTATCAAATAAAAAATTATTTAATGAACGCATACTTTCTTGAAGAGGCATTTTAGAAAACATACTAGTAAGTAACAACATTTGTTTCACTAATTCTGTAAAGCAGATATTGGAGTTTTGTAAACTTTGTTCCACATCTTTTTGAAATTTCGTTGTGGGATTTTAATTAAAATTTCTAAATTTTCGTTAATAATAAGATCACTAACTTTCTGTATATTATTGTGAAATTATTACCTGCTTTTATAGAAACTAAATTACTTTTGTTAATTATATTCTTAATTGATTTTAAAAAATAATTGTAAAATCTGTTGTGAGTTTTGTCCTCTTTTAAGAAAACCCTTTAAATAAATTCGGAATTAGAAATTTGGCATAATCATTTTGTTCATTTCGAAAATTTGTTGTTTTGGATAAGTTTTAGAATTTGTTCTTTCTTTGAGTGATGTATTTCTTAGGTTTGATGTAACTGACGGTTTGTGTAACGTTGTTGTCAAATATATCAAATTCAATATTTTGTATTTTATATAAAATTTCAGGTCTAATCCAAATATTAGTTGAAAATCAAGAGTACAAATTATTTATTGAAACGTTTATCCAATTAACACAGAACCAACAGAAAATAAATACATATCTATTCAACATTTTGGAAACATATCAGAAAAAGTAGCTCATCTATTACAAAAGAACAATAAGTGCAAACGAATATCAATGTTATTAAAAGTTTATTTAATGTCAAATATTCAACTAACGATATTTTTATTTTATTTATGAATTGAACCGCATATCCTTTAATTCTGTATATATCGGACAAACACTTAGAACTTTGATATTAGATACCAAAAACACATTGAATGTTACAAATGTAAATACACAGCCAAATCAAATTATGCCAAACAATTAATAGTAAATAATCACCTTGACTAAAAAAAAATAGACAAATTTGATGCTTTGGAAGCATTCGATTATAACATAAAAATACCTTTACTGAACGAACAGGTTGATCCTATAGGTTCTCTTTAACATACATTTTAAATATAGAAAGACAATTTAAATCCATTTTGCTGCTTTATCTTAATGGTTTGTTATAACTATTAAGTTATATTAGCTTATATATTAGCTTACTTATATATTTTGTATTGATAATGATACATATTGCATTAAAACGCGCCAAGAAATAAATATTTGTTTCAAGCATTATGGAATTATATTAATTACAATAATTATGTTAGTTATATTAATTATATTAAGCATATTAACCATATTAATCATATTAATCATATTAATCATATTAATCATATTAATCATATTAATCATATCAATCATATTAATCATATTAATCATATTAATCATATTAATCATATTAATCATATTAATCATATTAATCATATTAATCATATTAATCATATTAATCATTAACATATCATAAATATATCATATCATCATCAATCATATCAACATATATTCATATTAATCATAATTTAATCATATTCAATCATATCAATAATATTATATATCAATCTATAATCATATTAATATATTAATATGATTAATCATAATTAAGTCATATCTAATCATATTTAATTATATTAATCATATTAACTAATCATATTAATTATATTATTTAGTATTTATATCAATAATCATATAATAAATAATAATAATAATTTATATCTAATATCAAAATTAATCAATATTAATTCATTTAATTACATAATCATAATTATATCGAATATAATTAATATCATTATCATTTATAATAATATTATATTATCATTTAATCATTCAATTCATATAATTATATCAATATATAATTATATAATTCATTTCAATTATATTAATATATAATCATATAATTCATATTATCTATATCAAATTTCCATAATTATTCATATAATATATAATTACAATTATTCAATTATATAATCATATAAAATTCATATTAATCTATCAATATATCAATTATAATCATGTATTATTATATAATCTATTATCATATTTCAATATAAAATTCATATTTTAATATAAATTATATCAATTATTATTTTAATCATATTCAATTAATATATTTCTATATTATATCATATATAATCTATTAATTATATTAATTAATGCAATAATTATATTTAATTCATATCAATATAAAATCAATCTTATTTATTCAATTATTCATAATATTAATCTATATTAATTATTATCTAATTATATAATTATTAATATAAATTTATTTAATTAATAATCAATCAATATAATCTATAATATCATATCTAAATATCATAATTAATCATACAAAATCACAATCAATTATATAATCATATTAATTAATCAATAATATTAATCTATCAATTATCATAATTATATAATATATGAATAATTATCAAGTAAACTTTAATATATAATCATATTAATATATATTATATTAATCATATCAATATATTAATCATATCAATTATATCAATTCATATTAATATATCAAATATAAATTATATTAATATATCATATTATATTAATCATATAATTATATAATCATATATAATATATCAATCATATAATTATCATCATAATTCATATAATCATATTAATTATATTAATTATATTCAATCATATTAATATATCAATTATATAATTATATAATTATCAAATTATCTTAATTAATATAATTTCTATCATATTATTATTAATATATTAATCATATTAATCATATAAATTATTTATTAATTATATTCAATTATATTAAATATAATTAATCATTTATTATATTCATCTATTAAAAACCTTATAAATATATTCAATATATAATTTGATACATTTTATCATTTCAAATTTTATTTAATATATTTAATTATTATCATTTATTAATTATATCTAGTTATATTAATTATTTAATTATTTCAAATATATCAAATTCAATATTTTGTATTTTATATAAAATTTCAGGTCTAATCCAAATATTAGTTGAAATCAAATACAAATTATTTATTAAACGTTTATCAATTAACAAAACCAACAGAAAATAAATACATATCTATTCAACATTTTAAACATATCAGAAAATATCATCTATTAAAAGAACAATAAGTGCAAACGAATATCAATTTATTAAAAGTTTATTTAATGTCAAATATTCAACTAACATATTTTTATTTTATTTATGAATTGAACCGCATATCCTTTAATTCTATATATATCGACAAACACTTAGAACTTTGATATTAGATACCAAACAATTGAATGTTACAAATGTAAATAACCAAATCAAATTATGCCAAACAATTAATATAAATAATCACCTTGACTAAAAAAATAGACAAATTTATGCTATAAGCATTCGATTATAACATAAAAAATCCTTTATAACGAACAGTTGATCCTATAGTTCTCTTTAACATACATTTTAAATATAGAAAGACAATTTAAATCCATTTATCATTTATCTTAATGTTTGTTATAACTATTAATTATATTACTTATATATTACTATATTATATATTTGTATTAATAATGATACATATTCATTAAAACCAAGAAATAAATATCTGTATCAATTATGATTATATTAATTACAATAATTATTATTATATTAATTATATTAATATTAATATTAATAATATTATATATATAAAATAATATATAATATATATATCATATTAATCATATTAATCATATTAATCATATTAATCATATTAATCATATCAATCATATTAATCATATTAATCATATTAATCATATTAATCATATTAATCTATAATCTATAATCATATTAATCATATTAATCTATAATCAATTAATCATATAAATATTATATTATCATATTATATTAACAATATTATATAATAATCATATTAATCATAATATATAATAATAATCTATAATCATTAATCATATTATCATATTATATTATCATATTAATCATATTAATCATATTAACATATAATATATATCATTAATAATTAATCATATAATATATTAATATATTAATCAATTAATATTAATATTAATATATATCAATTAATCTATAATCATATTAATCATATTATCAATATTTAATCATATAATCATTAATATATATATATTATCAATATTAATCATATAATCAATAATCATAATCATATAATATACATATAATCATTAATCAAATTAATATATAATCAAATATTAATATATAATATATATCTATAATCATATAATCATATAATATATCAATTATAATTAATATACATATATATATAATATATATATATCAATCATATAATAATATATAATCATATCAATATATCAATTATAACATCAACTATCATCAATCATATCAATCTATCAATATATCAATCTATCAATCATATCAATATCAATCTATCAATCATATCAATCTATCAAATCAATTCAATCATCAATCATCAATTATAATCATATCAATCATATCAATCATCAATATCAATCATATCAATATATCAATCTATCAATATAATTATCAATTATCATATAATATATCAATTATCAATCATATCAATATATAATTATCATATATCAATCATATCAATATATCAATCATCATTATCAATCATATCAATCAATCATATCAATTCAATCATATAATCTATCAATCTATCAATCTATAATCATATCAATCTATCAATCTATCAATTATAATCTATCATATATAATCATCATTATCAATCTATCAATCTATCAATATCATATCAATCTATCAATCTATAATTATCAATCTATAATCATATCAATTATCAATCATATAATCATATCAATTATCATATCAATCATAATCATCAATCACAATCATCAATCTATCAATCTATCAATCATCATCATATCAATATCAATTATCAATATAATTATCAATCTATCAATTATCAATCATCAATTTCAATCATAATCTATCAATAATTAAAAATAAAAAAAAAAAAAAAAAAAAAAAAAAAAAAAATTAACAATCAACAATCATATCAATCATATCAATCTATCAATATATCATATCATATCAATCATATAATCAATATATCAATCATATCAATCATAATCATATATCAATCATATCAATCATATCAATCATATCAATCAATATCAATCATATCAATCATATCAATCATATAATTCAATCATATCAATCATATCAATCATATCAATCATATCAATCATATCAATCATATCAATCATATCAATCATTATCAATCTATCAATCTATCAATCATATCAATCATAATCATATCAATAATCATCAATATCAATCTATCAATCATAATCAATCATATCAATCTATCAATCTATCAATTATAATCAATCAATATCAATCATATCAATCATATCAATCATATCAATCATATCAATCATATCAATATCTATTATCAATCATATCAATCATATCAATCATATCAATATCAATTATAATCAATCATATCAATCATAATATCAATCGTATCAATCGTATCAATCGTATCAATCTATCAATCGTATCAATCATATCAATCGTATCAATCGTATCAATCTATCAATCGTATCAATCAGTATCAATCGTATAATCAATCGTATCAATCGTATCAATCTATCAATCTATCAATCGTATCAATCGTATCAATTATCAATCTATCTAATCGTATCAATCGTATCAATCGTATCAATCAATATCAATCTATCAATCATATCAATCATATCAATCTATCAATCGTATCAATCGTATCAATCGTATCAATCGTATCAATCTATCAATTATCAATCTATCAATCTATCAATCGTATCAATCGTATCAATCTATCAATCATATCAATCATATCAATCATATCAATCGTATCAATCATATCATATATCTATCAATCAATTATCAATCATATCAATCAATCTATCAATCTATCAATCGTATCAATCGTATCAATCGTATCAATCTATCAATATATAATCATATCAATTATATAATATATCATATCATATATCAATCATATATATTAATATTCAATATATCAATATATCAATCATATCAATCATATCAATATATCAATATATCAATTATATCAATATATAATATATCAATCATATAATCATATAATATATCAATTATATCAATCATATCAATATATCAATATATCAATTATATTAATATATAATCATATCAATATATAATCATTAATATATCAATTATCAATAATCAATATATCAATCATATCAATTCATTATCAATATATCAATATATCAATTAATTATCAATCATATCAATATATCAATCATATCAATATATCAATATATCAATTATATAATTATATCAATATATCAATATATCAATTATCATTATCATATAATATAATCTATCAATATATCAATATATAATTATATAATATATCAATATATAATATATCAATATATCAATCATATCAATCATATCAATAATTAATATATCAATATATCAATATATCAATCATATCAATATATAATATATCAATCATATCAATATATAATATATAATATATCAATATATCAATATATCAATATATAATCATATCAATCATATCAATATATCAATTTATCAATCATATCAATATATCAATATATAATCATATCAATCATATAATCATATCAATCATATCAATCATAATCATATCAATATAATAATCATTATCAATCATATCAATATATCAATCTATCAATCATATCAATATATCAATCATATCAATCATATCAATCATATCAATCATATCAATCATATCAATCATATCAATCATATCAATCATATCAATCATATCAATCATATCAATCATATCAATCATATCAATCATATCAATCATATCAATCATATCAATCATATCAATATATCAATCATATCAATCATATCAATCTATCAATCTATCAATCATATCAATCTATCAATCATATCAATCATATCAATCATATCAATCATATCAATCTATCAATTATAATCAATCATATCAATCTATCAATCTATATCAATCTATCAATCATATCAATCATATCAATATATCAATCATATCAATCATATCAATCTATCAATCTATCAATCATATCAATCATATCAATCATCAATCATATCAATCATATCAATCATATCAATCAATCAATCATCAATCATATCAATCATATCAATCATATCAATCAATCACCCCCCCCCCCCCCCCCCCATATCAATCATATCAATCATATCAATCATATCAATATCAATCATATCAATCATATCAATCATATCAATCATATCAATCAATCAATCATATCAATCATATCAATCATATCAATCATATCAATATATCAATCATATCAATCATATCAATCATATCAATCATATCAATCATATCAATCATATCAATCATATCAATCATATCAATCATATCAATCATATCAATCATATCAATCATATCAATCATATCAATCATATCAAT
This sequence comes from Vesta saturnalis, assembly GCA_036346205.1. NCBI lineage: Eukaryota > Metazoa > Arthropoda > Insecta > Coleoptera > Lampyridae > Vesta > Vesta saturnalis. Next base: position 966,465 of record JARFJB010000102.1, read on the forward strand.
CATATCAATCATAATCATATCAATATCAATCACATATCAACATCATAATATCAAATCATATCAATCATATCAATCATATCAATCATATCAATCATATCAATCATATCAATCATATCAATCATATCAATCATATCAATCATATCAATCATATCAATCATATCAATCATATCAATCATATCAATCATATCAATCATATCAATCATATCAATCATATCAATCATATCAATCATATCAATCATATCAATTATCAAATCATATCAATCATCAATCATATCATATACAACATATCACATCAACACATCATACACATCACATCACATCATCACACATCAACAATCACATCACATCACATCACACATACACATCAATCACATCATACACATCACATCACATCACATCACATCAATCACATCATCAACAATCAACAACACAAATCACATCATATCAATCATATCAATCATACAATCATACAATCATATCAATCATATCACATCATATCAATCATATCAATCACATCAATCATCATCACATCATATCACATACACATCACATCACATCACATCACATCAACACATCAATCACATACAATCAAATCAATCAACATATCAATCATATCAATCATATCAATCATATCAATCTATATCACATCATATCAATCATATCATATCATATCAATCATATCAATCATATCAATCATATCAATCATATCAATCATATCAATCATATCAATCATATCAATCATATCAATCATATCACATCATATCAATCATATCAATCATATCACATCATATCAATCATATCAATCATATCAATACATATCAATCATAATACATAATCAATCATACAATCATATCAATCATATCACATCATATCAATCATATCAATCATATCAATCATATCAATACATATCAATCATATCAATCATATCACATCATATCACATCATATCAATCATATACAATCATATCAATCATATCACACTATCAACTATCAATCATATCAATCACATATCACATCATATCAATCATAGTCAATCATATCAATCATATCAATATATCTAATCATATCAATCATATCAATCATATCTAATCATATCAATCACTATCAATATATCAATCATATCAATCTATCAACATATCACATCTATCAATCAGTACAATCAATCAATACTAACATATCACACAATACTACATACACATACAACAATACACACATCTACACATCTACACATCTATACACACTATCACATCTACACACACATCACATACAACACACATACACATCACCATCACATACAACACTACACATACACACATCACACCATCACGTACACACACACACACACCACAGGCATGTCAGTACACACATTTGACATACGCAACACATCCCTGACACTTTATCAAATACATCACATCTTTATCATTTACAAATCATTTCACACATATCTTTACATCAACAATACATTTTTCTACACATCATACAACTACACACACACATACACACACTTACTTTATCACACACAATTCTACATAACACATCTTACACATTACAGCAATTCATACACATCACTCGTTGACACGCACCCAACACTACTGACACACACACACACATACACCTTACGCATCGAATGAGCACATCACATTCACATACACATTCCATATACAATCACGAACTTCACACATCACACACACATTCACATACACATACACACATACACATACATACACATCACAACATACACATACACATACACATACACATACACATACACAACACATACACATACACATACATATCACATCACATACACATACACTACACTAACACATACACATACACATACACAACACACATACACATCACATGCACATACACATACAATACACATACACATACACATACACATACACATACACATACACACACACACACACACACAGGGCTATTGTAAGGGGTAACAAGTTTTTGGAATACGTCAACCTACCCGTTGGAATCTTTGTTGGTCAAATAGCGTCACATCTTTGTTTTCTATGTTTTACTAAATCTTTCAGCTACATATGCTTTTACATAGAAATTGATATTTTGTTTCTTGAAAAAGTTTTGTACACTTCCCGCCATAAACTCTTTACTTTTATTCTACTGCAGATTTGCTGGTGTATTGTAACACTTCTTAAAATTATCGGCGAATGTTTGAGTTACAGATGTTGCAGTCTTCGGTTTGAGAGCGCGCGCCCAAGCCTTCTTGCTAAACACATCAATAACCGTTAGGATGTAATTGTAGTCACTATTGTATTTAATGAAAGTTCGCATATTACAAAGATCCGCTTGCCACAGTTCATAAATGTTGTTCACAATATACCTATTGCGCTGACAGGTTTATGTGTCGTGTATGCTTCCTATGGCAGCAGCCAATTTTTCACTTCGCCATGTTTGCCTTTTATAACGTTAGTTAAAGGTGTTCACCAGCTATCCCAATCTATTGAAAGTTTTCTTCTTCGAGAGTATCTTCTCGGTGGTTCCCGCGATTCACCATCAGCATCGTAATTCTCACCTATAGGCGTAAGGGTGGATTCAAGGTTAAGTGTTACAGCAGTATCACTTCGTCGAGTATTTGCGATAAATTCTCGTGATATATCTATTTCTTTACAGTACGTCGAAAACTGTCGCCAACCGTGTGCGTAGTAAGGCTAGGTGACTTCTGGCGTAGGAAGTGACGTCACACCAACCAGCGACGTGAGCGAGCACTTAAGGCCCGCCCCACCAGAGGTTTGTGGATGGTCTACGTAGGACTCTAATGACGTAGCCAAGGATGCGGTGGGCCCCCCTAGTCCGGAAGGCATTAATGACGTTAAGCCAATGGGATGCGACGATGGGCCCCGCCTTGTTGAATGTTAGCACGGAAGGGCTCGGCACTCAGTAGGTTCTTGTCCAATGAGGAGCTGTGGCTTCAGCCATGTTGAATTGGTTTAGCAGCCTCTGGAGTCTTCGGCGGATTTCGTAGGTTCTTCGCCGCTTCTGAAGGGCTTCTTTAGAGGTCTTCAACGGCTTCTGTGGTGTTGGTGCAGTCTCTGGAGTCTTGGCGCGTCTTCCGTAGGATCTTCGCCGACTTCTGAAGGGCTTCTTTAGAGGTCTTCGGTGGCATCTGTTGTTGCATCGCGTTGTACTGGCAAGTCGGAGCCTTGCAGACATCTTCTGTCCATTAACCGCTGTTGAAGAGGAACTTCCGGTTGTAGGAGAAAGCCGGTAAAATTGTTTGCACTGATTCGAACCGTAGCAAGTCAAGTTATGAATCTATACATATCCATGTAACTGAACTGAGCTAACAGGGTTTTAGATATGAAATCCGGTAAAGTGTGATATAACTAAATAGTTTAATTTGACGTTCTGTGACTGAATGAGAATAGTTTTTAATTGTGTTTTAGCATCCGGTAATAACACCATAGAATGTAATTTATTTTACAATTAAGAATACATTTTTATTGTTGCTTTAAGGTAATAAAATACAAATAATAATGTTATTTATAAATTAGAAATGTTATTGATTTGTAAATACAAATATGAAAATTAATTTGCATTAGTAATAATAATATTAAATGCGTGATACTAATAAGACAATAAATTATAAAAATACTTTGATGTTATGAATTAAAACTATATGAATATGTTAGAAAGCTAATTACGACAACAATCATTATCATATGATGCTGTATGCAATTGCATTATATTTTAAAATAATTAATACACAAAAATTAAATAAAAATTCAATTTAATATAAATTGAATTTTTATTTAATTTTTTAATTTTCAATAGAAAGTTTATCTGCAAATAACATCCTGTAAATATTTAAGCTGGCGTCATAGTAAGTGAATGAGCACCTTTTCAGGTTGAAAGGAGAGACGATATTAGAAAGAGAAGGTATTCGATAAGTTGAAAAGGAAACATTCCGCGCGGATAACACCATATGTAATAATTACAATTAAATATGAAGTAATAAAGATAGGGTTTGCATTTCCAAATGAATTCTAAAGTAATGAATACAAGAAGCGGTGCATTTACTGATAAATATATTAAAGCTAATTACAATCATTATCATATGCTTTAATTGAATTTAATAATAGATATAAACCCTACAGAAACAAATTTTGTCATTTAATAACATCCAAGTAATAAAATAGCAATGATGGTTATAAATAAGAAGCAAAAGATGTTACAATAAGGTTAACAGCTATACAAACCATCCGGTTTTACAAATTTGTTATCAACGCTAATGGAATGTAATAAAGTAATATATAATCTTTTGTTAAAATTGAATCAGTACGTAATTAATGAATTTAGTAATAAATAGAAAATAATGTTGTTGATATGTAGAATTTAATAGTAATAAATATAAACCCTAAAGAAGCAAACGTTATCATTTAATAACATCCTGTAAATGCTCCAATTACTGCATTTGATAATAATAAACATGTAATTACATTTTTGACTTTTGAATTTGTACACATTTTTAAGATTTATATACTAGTTACAGTATTTTAAAGTAATAAAATATGATTTTCAATTTTAAATAAACAGAAATTTCGATATAAAGTTTAGCTAGAAATAACATCCTGACCAGTTCATATAAAATGACGCCACGAGAATGAGTGAAAGAGTGAGATCGCATTCGGAGTAACAAGGGCGCAATTTACGCGTCTCTAAAATAATGCATTTATTGATAAATATTTAATATTTGTTAATTGTATATATTAAAGCTAATATCAACAATCAGTTAAATCTAGAATTGTTATCATATGATGCTGTATGTAATTGCATTATATTCTAAAATAATTAATACTGAAACATTAAATAAACATTCAATTTACATTGAAAAATTTCAATATAAAGTTTTAGCTGAAAATAATAATATTTAATTAAAGCGTTTAGTAATACATAGAAAATAATGTTGTTGTTGATAAATATGTGATACTAATAAGGTATACTGATACATATTTAATACATGTTAATTAAATATATTAAAGCTAATTACAACTATTAGTTAAATCTAGAAATCTTTATCATATAATGTATGTAATTGTATTATATTCTAAAATAATTAATACTAAAACATTAAATAAACATTCAATTTACATTGAAAAATTTCAATATAAAGTTTATCTACAAATAACATCCTGATTGATTTATATATGTGCAATAATTCATGAACAAAGAAGCAAACAGGTTTTTGCCTGCTGTATAGAAACCATAGACACATCCTCCTTAAAGTATTAGTAAGGCTAATAAATGCCTGTTTTGTGTAATAAAATCCTAAAGAATTTATTTATTCCAATATTAACAGATATTACAATGTATGAAAATAATAATGTTATTACAAAATAAAAAAAATATATATTTATCGCTGTAGAACTTCAGTCATATCCGTTTTGTTATCAACGCTACTCAAACTTTATATTAATAATTTAAGACTACATACGCAATAAACAATTACAGCAGATAACATTTTTATATCCACATGTACAACCTGCAGCATCCGGTATGTGACGTATATAACATCAATGTTACATACGACTCTTTATCAATTGTTATCACGCTTTCATCAAAATTGATTTCCTAGAATTGAGGTGGGGGATAGCTGGATAACAATCTATTTTTAGGAGTCATGACAGAACAATGAATCGCTATCTGTTTTGGAAAACGGACCCCCTGTTTTAGGAAACGGCTACCTGTTTTAGGAAACGGCTACCTGTTTTGAAAAACGGCTACCCGTTTTGGGGAACGGAACCACTTGAGGGCACTTTGCTGGGGGGTGTGACCATAGTAACTTCCAAGAATTGCTTGATGACCTTGAAACATGCATAGACAACAATGATTAAGACAGAGCTCAATGAACTTCCTGAGGGGAGTGACCAATTAATACTCAGCCGGAGAATTGGTTGGTGACCATTTCCTGGCTTTGAAGACTAGGTCCTTTAGTTTTTACGTAGGCAATGTGATGACCTTGGAAACCACGTACGTAGACGTAGAGGAATAGATGCAGGTAATGTGTGGGATAACCTACAATTGACGTGGACAATCTGCTTCAATGGCCTTGAAAAACAATCTAGTAACTTTTCTAGTGACTTTTTCAAATCTAGTTACCGACCTTGAGGAGACCTTGAAGGGAACGTGCGAACATGACCTTGAAGCAATGTGACCTTGAAGAGACACCTTGAAGAGACACCTTGAAACAGACAATGTTATCAACCTAGAAATCTAGTGACTTTTCTGGCGACTTTTTCCAAATCTGGTGACAAAAGTGGATCAGGATCTGTATAGCATATCTACTTTCAATGTTACATTTAAAAAAAGAATAATTAATTACGAGTATTATTAAATTTCAAGTTTCCTAACCATTATTATTTTTATACTTTTACTTGCTGTGTATCTGCTGCAGTTCATTCAACGGATATTTTCAGGTATGTTTCATTGGTTTTACTAAAAGAATTATTTTTATTAATGAATTTTTTAGGTTTAAATTACCTACAAAAGTGCTCACCGCTTGACTGCTATTGTAATTACTTGTATGGCTCCAGGTAAGTTATATATTTATATTTGAAGCTTTAAATATATCGATAAATTACAGGTTTGATAAATTAAATCATATTACTTCCTGCTGCAGTTCATTCGTTCGCTAGATATCAAAGGTATGTATACAATTTATGCTAATACATTTTATGATTTATATTTAGAAATGGCTTTAATCGTGAAAATCAACTCTTCCGAAGAAATTATTGAACATTTTTACAAGCACGCCAATAATCATGATGAGAATAAAATCATCAAAATCATCGACGTCATCGACGCTAATTTAAAACTGATCAAGACACGTGTTGGTGACTGATCATTAAGTATTGGCAGCAAAAGACATCTAGCGAGCAGGAAAATTGGAGCCGTACAGGATACTAGTCAAGCAGTTAAGGAAACCGGCTATAGGAGGGTCCCTCTCAAGTAAGGGTACAGTCGAGTGGAGGGATCTGACTACAGCCTTTAAATCCAGGGTGATCACTGGTATTATAGTAAATTTAGGTCATCTGAGATTAGGGTCATCCTTTAATGATAGTTTTAAGTTATTTGCAGTTAGGATTAGGAAATTTTTTAGCATTTATAATAATATTTTAAAAGCTAATTTAGAATTATCTGCAGATTTCGTCAAGCCATCTTGAAATAATGATGATGATGATAATTTAATGTATAGGGAATTTAGTTTTATAACCAAAAATTTTAATACTTTAAGAGCCAATCTAGAATATGAAAATTTAAAAAATTTATTCAATAGTAATGTTATCGGTTACTTGATGGAGCGATTGCTTCAATTTGAAGAATAGGAGAGTGGCTGGGCACTATCAAAAATTATTTCGTTAACTGTAAACGTAAACAGCGTAACTCTAATAAGGGCATCGTCTTTTATTCATTTACCCCCTCAAATAAAAAAATAAGAGGTGCGTCGTTAACGTAAAAAACAATGATGAAGTCTGTTTCGGGCGGGGTTTAGCATCGGCTCTCTTTCCCGCTCCTCGTGACTCTGATCGTGTATCATTCGTGTGACATTAAACCAAATCCTTCAGTTTTTAAAACAAAATCCTAATTTATCCATAAACGTGTATGTCCTTATTAGAAAAGACTTAACTGCATATAACGCAGTACCTGTCTATTTATGTAATGGTAAGAAGCAGCAACATGTTAATTTATTAATGATCCAGCAGAATTATGAAATTGAAAGCGAAATCGATGATGACGTCTTGAGACTTGGAACAACTACGGATGATGATGAAGTAGTTAAATTTCATTCCTGCTAGATCAAAAATTTATCGGGATTAGTGCGTTCACAGTTAAGGAAGACGAAAGATAAATTACATCTGTATGATAGATGCCTCCACTATTCTAGCTCCCAAATTAAGCTAAGTAATCGGCTAGTTAATAAGCGTAGGATAGAGATGCCGAAGCCGGGTTCGAATGTGTATTATAAGAATTATGAGTTTAAACAGACTCCGCCATTTATTTTATATTGCGACTTGGAATGTTTAGTGCAGGATTTCAAAGATGACGAAACGCGGAATACCGTTAGGTATAAGAAACATAACGTATGCAGTGTCGCATATAATCTCCACTGCACGTTTAACTATTCCTTATCAAAATTTCGGTTGTGGAGGGGCAAGGAGTGTATTAATTGGTTTACCAACGAGCTGCTAGATACTGCTAGTAATCTGCAGCAGTATTTTGAAAATCCCATACCTACGGAAACGTTAAGCGACAAGCAAATGCTGGCATATAATGCATCCACCCACAGTCATATTTGCGAACATCCTTTTTAGATCATGATATGATCATTGTCATTTTACCGGTCAATTTAGCTCAACAAGCATGCAAAATCCGGTGTAAGGCCACGCGAATAACACCATATTTTTTCCACAATTTTTGCGGTTATGACTCACACTTCCTGTTGAAAAATATTTCCCAAGCCATCCCTGGTCACGTTTCATTATTACCTAAAACTAAACAACGCTACATATCATTCACCAAAGACATTTATTCCATACTTAAATTTGGATTTGTAGATTCATACCGCTTCATGAACGAGTCCCTAGATAAATCATCCTCCTATCATTTAACGATTTCAAAATTTTACGCAGCACGCTAAGTCATTTGAATGAATAGCAGCTGCAGTTATTAACTAAAAAGGGGGTGTATCCGTATGAGTATATAAATTTAACTAAACTTGCCTTCCTGATAAAGATAAATTTTACAGCAAGTTGAGACAATCACATATCACCAATAATGATTATGCGCATGCTCAAAACGTTTGACAAAAGTTTCAAATTCAAAATCTAGGTCAATATAGCGAAGTTTATCTGACATGTGATGTGCTTCTACTTGTTGACGTATTCACAAATTTCAGAAATAAGTGCATAGTAACGCACAAGTTAGATCCGGCATTCTTTACACCGCTCCCTGATACACCTGGCAGTGTATGTTAAATTACACTAAAGTTAAACTAGAGCTGCTCACGGAAGATGATATGTTATTGTTCGTGGAAAAGGGTATAAGAGAGGGGATAACGCAATGTTGTACTAAGCACAGCATGGCGAACAATAAGTACATGAATGAATACGATCCCAGCAAACCATCCTCTTATATCCTTTACACAGATACTGTTAATTTATATGGATCGGCTCAAAGTCAATGTTTGCCGCGGGATGATTTCAAGTGGCTTAGCGACGGGCAATTAAATTTACTAACCTCCGAATCAATTTTGAATTTACCGGATGATGCATACAAAGGATTAATCCTAGAGGTGGATCTATTATATCCGGATAATTTGCATGATCGCCACAAATACATCCTCTTCTACGTTTAACACGGTCCTCCACCTGGTGGTAAAAATAGGAAACTGCTAGCAACGCTGCATTCTAAGACTAAGTATGTCATTCATTACCGCAATTTGAAGCAATGTCTTCAAGCAGGTCTTGTGCTTGACAAAGTTCATCGCGCGATTAACTTCAACCAAATCACGTTGGCTCAAACCATATATAGACTTGAATACAAGGTTGCGAGCAGAATCCACTAACTCTTTCGAGAAAAACGCAGGTTTCGGCAAAACCATGGAAAATGTTAGAAATCATAGAATCGTCAAACCTGTCACCAGGTGGAGCGGTAGGTGTGGGGCCAATTATTACATATGCCAGCCGATTTTCCAAAGCAGAGAAATATTTGATGAGGAATTGATGGCTATCGAGTTATCTAAGGTGGAAATCTACTTTAATAAGCCACTATATGTGGGAATGGCAATTTTAGACGTTTCTAAAACATTAATGTACGATTTCCACTATAATTTCATGCAACGTCAGTTTAATGATGATTGCATGAAATTATTGTATGTGGATACCGATAGCCTGGTGTACGAGATGAGATGTGAGGATGCATACGATCTTATACGCAACCACATTTCGCGTTTCGATACCTCCGATTTTCCTACAGACAATCCCTATAACATTCCAAGATGCAAAGGTAAAGTAATTGGCTTGATGAAAGATGAAATGAGCGGGAGAATAATTATGAATGAGTGGCTTTGGCATCTAAAATGTACAGTTTTAGACTTAAGGATTATGAGGTAAGGAAGTTGAAAGGAGTTAGGGATTATGTTGTAAGAGATAGGATTAGTTTTAACGATCATTTAAAATGCCTAAGAAGCGGAGATATTACAAGTCTCTCAAAGCAGTATCATATCGAAAAGCCATCACGTTTATAGTATAGAACAGCGTAAAGTCGCTCTTAACAATCGCGATGACAAGAGCTATTTGCTGCCTAATAGTATCGATACACTGCTTTGGGGACATTGCAATATCCCCGCTACTATGGATTTAGGTTGAGAAATTATCATCATCATCATCATCATTATTGCTATTATGCTATAGGTTAAGGAAATTATATTATTATTATATCTATACATATGTTGTATGACAAATTATTTATTGTTCGAAAGTATACACATGTTATGCAAAATCTTTTTATTAATCCATGCATCATGTGTTTTTTCCATACCGAGTCATCGAACATATAGCTGATTCCCCTTACGCCGTAACACCTTCTCAACGAGAAATATATCCGGATGAGCTATTTTCTGTAGTTCTTCAGCGTAAAATTGACCTAGTATCGGTTTAGCTTGGAGATCTTCCAGTAAATATGTAACTAGATTACTAACCTTCACCTTAGTAATCTTAAACAGTTCGGTGCAAATAGTGATTTATATTTAGAAATCCGAACGTAATCACAAACTTTAAATCTTGTTGTCCCCATTACCTTAATATTATGAAACAGGTAAATATGTTGATGCAGTTACATCTTTAGGCTTCATTCTAATCGTGTAATGCACTTTATTATTATATTCAGATTAACTTCTTGCAACACACTTGTATTTACCTCTAAAGCTGACTCGTTTGTACAACGCATTTTTGAACGTTCTTATGACCCTTTCAACAATGGCTGCCTTTTTACACTATACGTTGAGTAATCATATATTGCATAACTCTTCATCAACCCTTCAAAATGTTTATTGTAGAATTCACGTCCCTGCAAGTTTTCCGGAGCTCTACCCTCCTTGAAAATAGAAGTCATCGCTCGACAAACTTCGTCGGCATTCTTCGTCTTTAGAGGGAGTGTCCATAGATATTTAGAATAGTAGTCTATCACTGTTAGAATATACTTATGATTACGGTTTTCTTTAGCGTACAGAATAAATTCGGCTAAATCCGTCTGCAATTCTTCGACAACCGCCAACTTTAAAGACATTACCACTAGTGTAACTTATTCTCAATGTTATAAATATCCCTGCTAAGGATGCTTATATCGCCATATATACCATTAATTTTATCCTCAAGTTTACGATCGCGAGATAATAATTTTGCAATCAATAAATCGATATCACTCTTTAAGACTTCCTTACATTTATCAACATATTTTTTGGTGGCTACATCAGTATCTAGCATTGGACCGATAACGTTGCAGACTCTTCTACCTTGTGCATCGTAATTCCCATCTTCGGTCAATTTTAAATTCGACTTATCTACGTATCTCCTAGTTGTAACATCATCTTCTAGGATGGGTTCAGAGACATTGCAAAGTCTTTTACCTTGCATATCGTAATTATCATCCCCGGTTAATTTGATATTTGCGTCTGCATGTTTTAAATGCGCCAGTGAATGTCTGCCAAACTTATCGTTGGGCATTATTATGCAATCATACCTTCTCGGAGCTCTTATTCGATATTAATGATTTCGTTATCATGACCAGTATGACCACTGCTTTCGATGCATGCCACAGTTTGAGCCGTTCAACAAGTTCGCGAGGAGTGTTCCAGTATACATACTCCTTCACTCTATTCGATAAATCTTCATGATGCCGCGACCGAAACGTTTCGTGCTGATTTGCGGCTTAATAATCTTACGGTATTTAGACAACTTGGTACCCATAATTGCTTCGTGAGGGTCGTGATTCTTCCTATATAGGTTAGTTTTAGCTAGAATATCAACGTAGGCTGTCTCATCCTTCAACGTAAACTTATTCGGCTCTTTCAATATAATCAGCTCGTATAGTCAGGGAGTGCCTTCATATACCTCATCCTTTATAATTAGATTAGGTCCTATAAACACCGGAGAATTTCCGATAGCCCATTTATCTAAGTTTGGATAATAACGAAGACCGTCTGTATTATCAATTTGTTCTTGGTTTCCGCGGATCAGTAATTCTACATAGTGGCGGGGTAAAGGATTATATTGCTCTAAGAATTCATTGGCAATGCCTGCTTCATCGAATAATCGCGTTAAATTAGTAGGCCCCGCCTGCTCTTCCTCCTCTTTAGCAGGACCTGTTTCAGCAATAACGTCCGCTTCAATGAGTGACGGAGGGGGTCTGAACGTAGCAGGTTCTGGTTCTACACTGGTTTCAACGAATGAAGGAGCAACCGGAGGTTTGAACTTGAGCGGGGCAGATGTTGACGATGCGGCAGGTACTTGTTTGAACTTTTATTTCACCGGTTCTACTTTAATTTCCGCGTTATCAATTTGCTTCAAAGGATCCACTGTAGGTTTATATGCAGTTTCCGCTAAACAATATGTTTCAACTTTACCTCTCTTCAATAATTCCAGCTTGCGTTTGATTGCATTACGAGTCTTCGTTAACTTCTGCTTAACCACCTTATCTCGAACATCCATTGCCTCTGAATGGCTATTATAAGCAGGTGAGTAGTGGTTAAGGGCCGGTTCTGGACCAATTCAAGGTCACTCGCCCTCTGGTGGTGAGAAATGTAAGCTTTTGGATCTCTTGAAGGTCAAACTTTTGGCGGGAAATTTGAATTTTTGGAGCTCACTAAAAATAGAAATTTTAATGTCACCATCCTCATCATACTACAAAGTCACTCTGCGGTCAAACGTTTTGGCGGGAAATTTGTATGTCAAGGTCAAAAGCTAAAAATAGAAATTGCAATGTCATCATCATATTACAATTCTTAGAAGTCTAAAAATAGAGTGGTTAAGGTCAAAGATTATTGACCTGTAGGGGTATCGTACAACATTTCTTAGGGGTATAAAAATAGAATCAATTCATGGAAACAAGAAGAATGCGAGTAGTTGTCTATGCTAAAAAGTAGACCAAGGTCAAATGGTGCTTATGTTGACTAAATTGAGTCAAGGTGAAATAATTTACTAAACTAAAAGTAGGTGTGTATTTAACAACTTTAAACATGTTGTCATAGGTACTTAAGTCAAGGACACATTATTGTGATATAAACAACAGCGAGGTGTAAGGTTGCGTTGACGCACCCTGTATGTAGGATGTTATAATGACGTGTATTACGTGTTTTGAGTACGGATGTATTGAGTTTGAACGAGGAAAAAAATGTTTTGTGTATATGCATAATGTATGTGGGTGTATGATACGCCACTGGAAATTTAGGAGAAATATCATTCAGTATGCAGATACGTGTATTTGAATGTTATAGAGACTTTGGTTTTGGAATAATTAGATTCTGATGAATGTAAATGTGAAGAGAAATTTGTCGACGGGACGATAATGTTTGCTACTGTTTTGCTACTGTAAAGAATGGAATGTTGGAAGATAGAGGAGTAATTTTGGCCAGAAGATGTGAGTGTATAAGTGTAGAATGTTTTAGAAAATATGTAGAGAAAGATTTGGTATGTTAATTGTGAATTATAGAAAGTTCTCGTAATGTTGTGCAATAAGTTTTGAGAATACATGTATGTATATAAGATTTGAGACCTTAGACTGTACTTATTTTTGCAAATGTTGCGGAAGAAGGACGAGCGTATGTGGGAAATAAACATTGAAAGTTGTGTAATGGTCCAGAGTCGCTACTGAATGAATGTGATGACGAAAAATGGCTTCTCCATAAAGTGATTGTAAAATTTGTAAGTAAGAACAAATATGGCGATGTATTGTAGTTATGAGCGTGGTTGTACAGATGGTAGCATCAGTCGGGACTAAGAAATTTTGAATGAATACATTGGTGAATATAGCGAGGAAGTCGGACATGTTTAAAGATGGATGGCTGAAGGTATAAATAGGAAAGTCAGAGATTGACGTTGGCGAGTTAGCTTTTTAGTTTTTAGCTTTTGGCTTGTGGTGAGAGACGCGCGCGAGGTGATGTGTGAAATTAGAATGGGTTGAGTTGGAGTTGTATTTGTGAATAATATTGAAGGCAGTCATTGTTTAAACAACTGCGTAACCCAAAAGGGGATGAATCGTATAAGACATTCATAAATAAAACAATTAATAAAATTGAGATTGAAAATAAAATCAGTTTTGTTCTTCAAAAGAAAAAGTGCTTAAGCAGATTTATAAAAAGATAACAGTTATTACGTTAAAGTGTTGATGTGCAGCGCGTGTTCTTGTAACGATATTTAGTTAAAATTATTTATGAGACCACCTTTAAATAAACGAAGTATTGGTAATAAATTGAGCCAATGTTAAGGTAACTTTATGTGACATTAAAAGTTTATTTGTGTTAAGGAAGGGCTTAATTATCCTAAAGGTTGCGAGAAACTTTTTAAGAGGCAACCAAACGTGTACAGATTATTACGTTATTGGAGTAATGACCTCGTATAGTTAGACTATTTGCGATTACAGAAAGAAATAAGTGTTTGTGGAATTGTGAAGTATTTGTTTTATGTGCCTTCAGGCAATTTAAGGAATACAAATGGACTACAAATAATTAATTTACGGGAAGAGAGAAAAAAGAAAAGCGTAGGATGAATGAACAATTTTAAGTAAGAATTAGATTTACGAACCTTGACAATTCAGTAGAGAACAATTATCTTCTTTGGTTAGAGTTACTTACGTATTGTGTAAATTTTTATTTTATTAATTATTGTTGAAGGAAAAAGATAATCGGTCTCGAGGTATGTTGTATTGGGTGTTTTAGTATTAAGAATTTTTGTAGAAATGAAAATTTGTATTGACGGTGATTTATCAACCACGCGGTTGTGTATGTAAACATTTGTTTATTATTTTGGTGCAGGACAATATATATTTATCGTTAACTTTTTATTCTGTTGTTTATTTAGCCAGTTATGAGATACATTTGTGACGTTTACGTAATTGGTGACCTAGTTTTTTTTTGACAACTTAGATGTAAACTTTGCATACTTTGGTTTTAAAATTAATGAACAACCTGAAAGGTTATATTTGCCAGATTGATTGCAAAAATTTTCATGTTAGTTTCATTAACGCAATACACTAATGACGGATCAGCTGTTAATTAAAATTTCATTAAGTATAACTAAGAGAGATGAGTTTTGAGAACTTACATATTTACGAATGTCAAATACGATTAAGAAGTATTATAAAAATTAAATTAAATTTAAAAGATATCGTTCATGTTAGGAATATTAAAAATTAAGTATCGATCATTGAATGAAGAACTATTCATTCATTAATAAGTAGAAATTTAACTTTATATGTATACGAGGGATACGTAGAAAATATTTAGTTATAATTTTGGTATACGAGGTGTATTCAAAAAGTTTCTAATACCCTGGGTAGTACTAAATATATTTGAGTTTGAGTTGAATTGTTTGGGACGAGTGTTTGTTTTAGAACCCTCGTGTGAAAGTTTACTGAGTAAGCACAATCCTACTTTCCACAATCAAGTAGGGTTAATTAACACCCAGCTTAAGACAATTATTTTAGCAAAGTTTCGATTGTGGTGGCGCCTAGAGAGACATATTTTCCCGGACTGAGCTGTTTGAATATCGGTGTAAGGTGTTTGAGCGTATTAATCATTCATTTTACTTATTATTTCGACCACGCCCATCTCCCTGTTAGCTGGCTTGGCAACCCGCTTACATTAGTAAGCATACACGACGCCTAGTGTGGTTTGGACGTGTAACAGAGGTGTGTTGAGATCAGTCAGTTAGCAACTTGTAATTGTTAAACATGGAATCAGCAGGGTTAAACCAAAGCACCCATTGCAAACTTTTTAAAAGTGCATGTGACCTCGAGATATCAAAAAGGTATAAAGTGATTAATGTGGCAGTAATTAATACTAAGTATGGTGAACGTATAGTGATGGAAAAGGGTTATTTTAAATGTATATTACCTCAACGCTTTTATGAGTATTTGAAAGAAGAAAATCGAATGGAAGGATTTAGAACGCACCTAAACACGAGGGATGTTTTCATGAGTAGTTTTGGTGCAGTCGGAAATACAACAAACACAATATTTTGTTTTTAATAGCAGTGCCACAACCCCACCCACATGATTTAAATAAAATTATTTCTTAAACAGCGTTTAAGCAAGTATAGTCGTTATAATGCAGGCAGCGATAACATCATTTCTGGAACGATCCAAACTCAGAAGTTCAACGTTATAAATGGATACATAGTTGCAGTAACAATATGAATAACAATTTTACCTTGTGTTGTTGGTGCTGTCAAAATAGTGATGGTGGTAATAGAAGTAAAAATGAAGAGAAACATGATGAAGGTTATTCTTGTAACACTGACAGGCAGCCATATGATTTATCCGAAGTGTATAAACAAGCAAGTAATGAATACTTAATCGATTGTATTTATTATAAACTATCGAACGATACTCATCATGCGAAACATGGAAATTGGATACAGTACGCACCTCAAGCTTAAAACAGTAGTGCGTATTGAGTGTGCTAACTGTGATCAAAGCGACAATGTAGTGTTGGATATGAAGAAATGGAATAAGCTTCTAAGATGGCATTCATAAGTAGAATTACAATTTTTCCGATCCCAAGGAATTGCAGAGGATATAATCTATGGTCAACATTATGAATCTCTATCTAGCTATCTTGGAATTTATTACAATTGGGAATTGATTAAAGGATATGACAGAATTTTGAAAACTGGTATGATAGAAAACTACAACTGCTGTTCTTGCACATTCAATTTACATAGTATAGAGGAACTATTCAATTTAAAGGATATAATAAGTTACAGATTGGAATTTCTTGAATCTTACAATTTGGTGTGTTTTTAAAAGTTCATACAACAGGTTGTTGATTACCGTCGTTTTCGAGTGAAAGAATTCCGTGGTGGTGATGACATTTATAAAGACATTGATGATGTTATAAATGCTAAGTATAATATTAATTCACATAACACTGAATGTTTAATGGAAATGTTGCATTATCGTCCTGCTTATCTAATGTATAGCATTTACTAAATAAAGAAACAACTATGAATTGTTTTTCTCAATTTAGGTATAAATACCCCGTTCTATCCATCCAGGTAGTTAAGAAGCGAAAAAGTGCAGGTGGTGTTGGTTTAGTGAATGCTCTAATCAATAAACTTCCGTTTGAATTGCATTTACCTGGTTGCCAGTATTGCGGTCCTAGTACAAAGTTAGAAAAACGACTCGCACGCGGTGACCCCGGTATTGATCAATTAGATGCTCAGTGCAAACTTTACGATATCAGTTACAGAGATCACAGAGATTTAGATAGTAGACATAAAGCGGATAAAAACATTAGGTGAACGAACTGCAGCTTTAGCAGTCAGTACCGTCATGAAAGCAAAGAGAAAATTAGGAATGTGGTGTAAACGTCGACCTAATCTGAAGAAAAAGAGAAAATGCAATGGCGGAAATTTATTGTATTTACGAAAAACAATAGCTAAAAAAATTAAACCTAACGGAAATTTCACAGACACAATAAAGTCAGCGCTTTCAACGGCAAAACGTGTGGTAAAAAGTTTAGGAGGAAAGAAAAACATTAAAGTTCCAAGAGTAATTCCCCTACCTAAACAAGGAGGGCTTTCACCATTTCTTACTCCGTTATTCGCAGGATTATCAGCAATCGATGCTTTAGCTGGCGGTGCATCAGGAATTGCTAAAGCACTCAATGATGCTAAAAATGCCAAAAAATTGCAAGAAGAGACCGCGCCATAATCGCATGATGGAATCGATCGCTATAGGCTCCATGAATAAGAAAGGCGGTGCACTATACCTAAAACCAAACAAATCTGGTGGTGGTGCATTATACTTAAAACCGTTTCAAAAAAACTGAATAGATTACCCGAAAGACCGTTAACGGATATTGATTTAAAGAAATACACCAAAAATGTACCCTACTTTAGGGATATTTTTATGAGAGATAGCATGCCTAAATTACCAGGGAAATATGAATCTGGAATTATTAACTTAGATAGCCAAAGAGGGCCAGGTACACATTGGGTTTGTTACAAAAATCGTGGTAAAAGGTATGGTATTACGATAGTTTCGGTAATCTTCGACCACCAATCGGGTGTAAAATTTATTATAATTACAACCAAGATCAAGAATTTAATACAATTATTTGTGGACACCCATGTCTACAATTTTTATATAAATAATCAATACAACATCAAATTTTCTCAGTTATGTCAATAACATTCAGTGTAGAAGGTGTTGGTAACACAGTTAGCTACAACTTTATCCACCGATAGAGCTAGATTTGAGGAAGAAATACATTATTGCATTGGTTGGATTTTACGGCTGCAACAGCATCAGAAACATTTATACAGGCAACGATAGACTTTATTTTAGAACAAATCCATCTCATTTGCAAGTGATTAATATTCCACACGGTGCATATAAGTTAGATGAAATTAGCGATTATCTAAAATCTAAAATACCCACAGAAAAGTTTATCATTAGAGCAAACAACAATATACATAAATATGAGATAGACAGTTCATTTGAGATCGATTTTACTAAAGAAAATTACATTGGGCGCATGCTAGGGTTTGAATCCAGAATATTAGAACCAAATATTTTACATACATCTGCGTTAGACATCCAAATACTTAAACACACTAATCTACACGTAGAGTGCAACACTATAAAGGGATCTTATCGAAACGGGAAACCTACTAAAGTATTATATGAGATTGATGTTTCAGTTCCACCAGGTTATCGTCTAGATGAAACTCCAAGCAATACTCAATAGTTAGAAGTAAACACTGACATTATTAGTAATATAACAATTAATTTGATTAATCAAAAGGTTGAATTAATAGACTTTGGTGAAAGTAAACCATTCAATGTACGCTTAGAACTAAAAGAATATGGGTCTGAGAATTAATCCAGGACCAATTCCATCTTTCAAAAATTCATATAAAGGACATCATCCCTACAGTAAGTCATTAATTAGTCATCAACCTTCATTGCGGTTAACATCTGCAGAGAAATACTTTTTAACGTCAATTGGTTTAAAAGTTCTCAACCACAATGGCAGATCCGTTAAACGTCTTTCAAAACGTACATTTTGATACTATAATTAAATCAGATATTTTTACTCATATTCCATATGGATCTTCTAAATATGGACCTTCCGAAGAAATACACATCTTAATTCAAAGTCAAGATCTAATTACGGCTACTTATGATAGTTTTCTGTACATAGAAGGTAAACTTGAGCTCAAAACAGAAGATGAACGAAAAGCATGCAGCTTAACCAACAATTTCCCGAACTTCTTTTCGAAGAAATTCGTTACGAGTTAGGTGGTCAGAGAGTGGATGTTTGTAGAAATCCAGGTATAACATCTACGCTTAAGGGATATATTTCTTATACGGCAAGCAAAAGCAAAGCACTAAGCCATTTGGGATGGTCACCAAAGAATGAAGAGGCATTACAAGTAGAATTCGATGAGCAAAATGGAGAAAAATCATTTACAGTATGCATACCATTGAACCACATATTTGGAATAATGTAGGATTATGGTCAGGCAATCGTGAATATGCGCCAAGAGTTAGTTTTAATTTGATCTAGAAGGATACAAACTGTTACTACGGTGAAGTTGATGCCGCAATAACCTTAAATAAAATTCAGTGGAAAGTACCACACTTAACACTTAGTGATGCTGCGAAACTTAACTTGTTTCAAGGAATCAATAAAAATTCTATTATTACTGTTCCATTTCGTCAATGGGAGTAATATGAATTATCTTCTTTAAAACAGGCAACCTCAGGCCAATAAAAACATCAACGCAACTGGATAATTGTTGCATTCCAACAAGGTAAAAGGTATACAAAGTCAGCAAGGGCCGGAAATTTTGATCACATTTTTTTTTTAAATTTCGATGTGATTGCTATGGTGAAGATGACAAAGATGCATTATTCAACTATTCCGAATACAAATCATGTCCAGTATTTGTAATGGACTGCTCTAAACGAAACGAATCCTTAAAAAACTCTACAGTAGACATCAAATTGGAAATGGAATCTCTAACACCTTTCTATAATGGAATTGTTGTCTATGGTCTTATTCTCTATGACGCTATTGTGCAGTACAGCCCACTCACTGGGGAAGCAAAAAGTTATAGTTATTGTAATATAGCCTAGTATATAAATAAAAATGTTGTAATTATGCGTTTAGTTTTATTCCATCCACTAACGATGAAAGTAGTTGCTCAAAAACAAAAACTATCAATTTAAAATCATGACTTTGATGAAAGGTCTATTACTTCAAAACATGGTGATTTACTTTCTAACAGTATACGTGGTATTATATGTGGCCCCTCCAATTGTGGTAAAATAAACGCAATGATCAGTCTGATTACCGAGAAAAATGGCTTGAGATTTAAACATGTACTCTAAGTCATTGAATCACAACAAGTACAAACTTTTATAGGAAATCTTACTTCCAATGAGGAATATAGGTTACTTTACGTTCAGTGATGTGCCTAATTGTGTAAAATCAAACTCTATTTTTATCTTCGATGATATCGCTTGTGAAAAACAAAATAACATAAGGGCATATTTTTTTATGTGCAGGCATAACGATATTGACTGTTTCTATTTGGGTCAAACTTACAGTAAAATTCCAAAGCAATTGATGCGTGATAATGCGAATCTAATTATATTATTTGAGCAAGATGAATTAAACCTAAAACATGTGTATGAGGATCATTTAAGTCCCACCATAAGCATGAAATTATTTCGGGACATGTGTTCAAAATGCTGGGTAGATCCGTTTGCTTTCATGGTCATAAACAAGGATGCTGAAGATAATAGTGGTCGCTATAGAAAAAGATTTGATGAATATATTATATACCTTAAACTGATTATAGCAGTTTAGTAGGTACTGATCTATTTAGGTATTAACAGCTATCTGTTCGAGGTAAACCGGTATGTGGTCAGCAAACCCGTTTTACTACAATGGATAACAAGGAAATAATATTAAAGCAAAAAATTGTAATAAGTATAACAGTATTAAAACTGCTCGCATTCATAATGAAAGAACATTTAAAAGTAGTTATAAGCTCCTTATAGAATCTCTAACTGAAATAGTAAATAAATCAATCCAGATAGAAAAACACCAAAACAGGAGCTCATTGGCGTTAAACCAAAAAACCACCCCTATTCATATTTCCGAGAAGTACGCTACTACCCCCACTATCCCGCTAGCTCAAGTTCAACGGACTCCAGGCTTCACTCCATTAGGTGATTCAAGAAAGGGTGCTACTAACCCACTAGCGCAGCTTACGTTTTTTCAAACAAATCCTCCTCCAGGTCTTCGTACACCATCTTTCTGAGATACATCTGTTGTAGGAGAGATTAATATTGAGGAGGAAGAAGAAGAACCTCCTAGTGTCACAGATGATTCTACTATCTGTAATGAACCCATCTCAGAAGAATTTCTCGAGCAGTATCATGAATTACCTCGTATATACGTTGAACGTATTATGAGGGATCCTGATACCAAAACTGATAAATGGACAATTGGTAATACTCCCGTTACAATTAAAGGAAACGATATGATTATTAAAGGTGTCACGTGTAAAGGGACTCCAGGTTTATACGATTTACTTATTATGAATAAACCCAATTTAAAAAGTTCAAAAGATAGAAAAGATTATAGAAGTATTTTAGAAGCTACTAATGTTGTAAAGCGAGATTATGATGTAAGTGGACAAATTCGAGGGAGCCGCAGCAAAAAGTATAGGCAAATAATCAAACCCTTGCTATCATCGTCATCGCCCACGACCAATAGAGGCGGAGCTATGTTTTTTAAGGAATTAACAAACAGGCCGATTGAATATAAATATTGGAATGATGTACATGAACTAATTCGTGATCTAGAGGTATTGTGGGCAGAAAATTGGCAAGGAATACAGGTGCCGTGAATGACATAATATCAATTGTAGAAGAACTGTATGAGGATGGGTACATTGAAAAACCAAAGAGCCGTTTTTTAAACAGTATAAATGAGAATGCATTGATGTCGACATATCATAACTAAAATGACCCTTGACAAATTTGGACGTTACATGTCCAGTATCATTTCAATAAATTAACCCCTCAGTTTAAACTAATTGATGATAATCAATTTGATATCGAGAATAGGAGACTCAGCAATGTTCCCAGCCCCATAGATCCTCAAGATGCCATCACTAAGAAATACTATTTATCAACAAGATTTAATTTGGATGGAAACCGTTTGACACAGTTGGCGGACCCGGAAGAAGATGGTGATGCTATAAGTAGAGGATATCTTGATTTTTGTCTACAAGCGGTTCAGAAAGCTTTTAAAGGAAGCTCTAACGTTTATCTAGTGTTGGAGCAAAGCTATATCGACTTAAAGAAATTGTGGGTAAATTAGTACCATGTCCAAATTACAACTCGTCAACGAATTGCATAAACCTGCACGAAAAAATTTTAAACGAAGGCGCACAATAATTAGAGGATTTGATTACCTTTGGCAAGCAGATTTGGCTGAATTTAACACATATGCCAAACAAGATAAGGGCCATAAGTATGTATTAGTGGTTATCGACTGTTTTTCGAAGTACTTATGAACTAAAGGATTAAAAACAGAAACAGGTCAAGAAGTTACCAAGGCCATGCAAGCAATCTTCAGAAAAAGACGGAAACCTACCAATTTGCAGACAGATGCTGGAAAAGAATTCTACAATGAGCATTTTACTAAACTAATGCAGCGTTATGGAGTCAATCATTACTCCACCTATAGCACAAAGGAGGCTGCAATTGCAAAACGTGTTATCAGAACCACTAAGGGTGCTCTATATAAGTCATTCAGCCTACAAGGTAAATACAAATGGATTGATACAATTGATACCATAACCATGTATTATAACAATCGTAAGCATAGAACTATCGGAATGAAGCCCAAAGATGTTGGTAATCATACAAAACTAGAGGCTTACACTCACATAAAGATATTCGGTAGGAATCGACATTCTGTGGGTGACATAGTACGAATCAGTAAATTTAAAAGTATTTTCGTCAAAGGATACAAACCCAATTGGTCTTGTGAACTATTTAAGATTGTGAAAGTTCGCATTAGTAACCCCACTACGTGCATGCTGGGAGACATGAAGGGAAAGCCTGTACTGGGAGGGTTTTATGAACATGAATTACAAAAAAAATATCCTGATGTGTATTTAGTAGAAAAAGTGCTTCGCTCCAAGAATAATAAGTTATTCTTAAAGTGGTGGGGATTAGATGAAAGATCATGGATCAATAAGGATGATATTGTTTTATAACGTTTAACCTGTAATTTGTGAAACAAATTACTTATATTAGTTATATAGTTTGTATAAAAGGATGTAGCTCTTAAATGAAATAAAACGCACAAAAAAATAAAAGTATTTTATTTTTTAAATATAAATATTACATTTGTTTTTAAAATTTCATTATCTTATAAAGTGAACCTAAAGTACTTCTACAATTACTTAAATTACTGGATGGCCATATCCCCGAATCTGGCCCACACCTCCATCCCAAGCAGGAATTTGAATTTGTTTCATCTTTATGAATGTTGTCTAGTATCCAGTAATAAATTTTGTGGTGCTCATCGTTTTCCCACGGTTGAAACTTATAGTTGATATTTTGTTCTAATAATATTTCAATTAAAATATCGAGGCACTTGTAGTTAGCGTAATTGCCGCTTTCTCAATATATTCAGTTATAATAAATAAAGTGTCTTTGTAAGCAATATTTTCTAAGGTAGATTTAACATTTGTTGAATCATGAACCCATAATAAATTGTATTGATACATTTTAAGCGGTATGTCACCAAGTACATTCATATCGTCTACGATCCTATATATTTTATCAAAAGTTAATGAATTGTAGCCTTTATCGGTACATAATTTCATAAAACTTTTAATGGTATCGTCTAATTTAACTTTTTTATCAAATAATGTATTAATAATAACTTCATTTGTACACTTTGAGATTATAGCACACCAGTAAAAACACTAATCAGGAATAACAATATATTCAGTACAAATAAATAGCTTTCGGGGGAGGACTTCTCCATCAAAGAACGCTTCCGGTACTTTCTGTAGATTTGATCACTACTGTACCATAGTTCTTTCTGCAATTTGTTTTCAAGACTGTTTATAATGATAAAATTGTTTTCTGAAACAGAAGACGAATAAAATGCTATGTAAAGTAAAGTCCCGAAGGTCTAGTATCGGTGAAATTGAAATTTACGAATCGTTTATCATCACAAGGATTAAGTACTACTTTATTCTGTTTGATTGTAAACACATCATGGTTCTTTGATCTTATCAGATGCTGATAACGCCTTATTATGTCACCATCAAACAAAAGATGTTTATAATCATTTATCGTAATCTGTTTGACGCTTGCGCGGGTAGAACCCTTTGATTTTTTTACAACTTTTTCATCAACCATGTAAGCATACATTTTTGCACGAAGTCCTACAAATTCCAACATAATCCCGCCATGATTTTCATCTTTCATTAAGCCAGGGACGTTTTTATTTACTAATAGAATTCCAAAGATATTGTTGGGGCTATAATCAGATGTATCGAATTTATCAATGTCCTCTTTAATGCATTCATAGATATCGGGAGCTGAAAAGGCGTACATGAGGCTATCCGTATCCATGTACAAGAGCTTACCATTATTATAAAACTTGGGTAGCGTGTAACTGTAATGAAAATTGTGTAAAAAAGTTTTTGAAACGTCTTGAACACTGAATTCTGCATATATAGGTTTATTAAAATAACTTCTAGCTTATTCATTATTGTACAACTATGAAAATCTGGTTTTGCTATGTAAACACGAGCACAATAGCGAATCTCCTATTTCGTTACTAAACGTATATCCTTAAGTTTACGTACATTTTCCATCAGCTTCCCAAAAATACTATTAATCATTAGTTTATAAAAATTCGTTTGAAATTCATTTTCAGGTTGCTGGCGCATGGTGGTATTTAAATCGATATATTTTTTTAACCACGGGGACTGTTTAAAACGTAATATACGGTGTACTTTTACCAACTTTAATCCATATTTTAAATATACTTTCAAATTTCTATAGTGTATTACATAATTATGTTTAGGATGCAATGTAAGCAATAATTTTTTCATTTTGGAATCAGATACGGGTGGTACCATATGTTCGGGTGCCAATGGTAGATCACTGTGACTCTCATGTAATTCTATGGGATAGTCTAAAACAGACACGACTATATAGCCAATTTCTGAATCATCGGGATGGTTTATTAAATCTAAAGTTTCAAAGTTATGAACAAAGAAAAATCACCAAATGGTAGAAATTCTGGCAATAAACATTAGCATATCAATGTCTGTAAAATGTTCTAACTGTACTTGTGTAATTTTAAGCATAGCATCGAATGCCAAACAGGAGGCTGTATAATAGTGTAGAGGATCAAGTTTGTAAGTACTTAAACAAGTTTGTCGAAGGTTTTCGAAAATTGATGCTAACAATAGAACGTCCGTTTTTAGATACAAATCCGAGTAATCCCCTAACGATTTAATATTAAATCTGTTCCAAACATTAACTGCATGTGCGAAACTCACATCATTGATTTCCTCACTAGTTAGATGACTGAAAAACACTTCCTTGGGAGGGAGCCTGGTCTCGCTTAATTTATCATATCGAGGTATTCATAAGGAAACACACCTTTGCGAACTAGTAGCGAAAATTCTTCGGCCTTGTTACAATTAGCGTGGGTAATCATTTTTTTACTATTTTCCAAATAGCCCGACAAATTTTCAATACTACTACTCATAAATCTGAAAGAGTCAATAAATCTAAACGTAATTTTCGTGTTTTGTATTACTTTCGTGAAAGAAATATATCTTTTTTTGTTTATGGGTAGCAGTGAAATCTCACCGGGAACAGCAACCAATTCTCTAATGAGGAAATGACTATGAAATTATGAAACACGACTGGCAGAATGTGGGAGTCTTTATAGTTTAGGTTACAATCCTGATGTGATGCTCCCCGAAATGCACCAGTAAAATGACTATGATC
This sequence comes from Vesta saturnalis, assembly GCA_036346205.1. Taxonomy (NCBI): domain Eukaryota; kingdom Metazoa; phylum Arthropoda; class Insecta; order Coleoptera; family Lampyridae; genus Vesta; species Vesta saturnalis. The sequence goes on from JARFJB010000102.1 coordinate 992,795, forward strand.
CCTAACTTTTATATCATAATCAGTAAATGGTTTTTCGCAAATACGGCAAATCGTGGTGCTTTCAAAGTGCTCAACCTGATTGGTAGTTAAAGTATCCATAGGAATTATTTTATTGATTATTTCGGTAGTCCAATGTGCAATACTTTGAAGCTCTTTAACAAACCATTGAATGCAATCGTTTTGTCTATAGTCTAAATCGTGATAAAGAATCATTTTATGAACACTTCAAGTAGTAAGCAATGCTGAAGGGTGTATGTTTGTAGTAAAATATCGTATTATTATCGATGTCCGTTAAATTTTTACACTTTTCCAAAATACTTTCTAAATCTGCATAAATTACAAACGACACCTTTTCCTGGAATGTGAAATGTGAACTTTTTGAACTGCAGAAATTTTTCTGCTTCAGTGGATAGCTTGACAGAGCATCGATTAAGTTGATGACAGTGAATGATGTGTTTTTGTGGAACGTGATCTGAAGCAAAATGGTTCAAACATCGATAACAAATGAATTTTTTGTGCTCCTTATTCGATAGTTGTTTAGAAAAAAGAGCCGACATATTTTTAATCTATGTGAAATAATAAACAGTATTATTTTTTGTATTAATATCACCCGCAGCTTGATAATTAGCAGAAAGTACTAAAAGATTTATGGGTTCCCTCGCAATATTTTGATTTTAACTTAATACAAATGGTAATATAACTTTCCCCTGAATGCAAAACAAATTAATAGAGAGGTTGTTTAACTGTTCAAATTTTTTTACATTATTTAGTTTAATGGGGAAGGGAATTGAATCATAATTCAAAACATCCTTAAAATGAGGGTAACTGTAAACTCTATCTGAATGATGTTGCACGGGATATAGTGCCGATACAACGGCCCACAGAAAGCAATACTTATCGTCATTTTTAACATTCACTACCGCATGCTTTACTGCTATAAAGTAGGGAACTTGAAAGTTTAAATGTAATACTTCATGTAATGCCCAACCAGAATCGCTTTCGGAAAACTCCTCTAATTTTTTCTGTAATTTATAATAAACGTTTTCATTATACCACTTACGTAAATTGGTCACAATATTGATGGCATAATTTTTTATGGTAAATGTCTTCAACTCCATAACGTGATTTTGAGGATGGACAAAATTGTAGACTAAAAGGACATTCACCTTTAGCATCGATTGCCTTAGCATTAATTTAACCTTTCGTGCAAAACTATTGTATGCATTTTGTAAAAAAGTAAGAGGGTCCTTGATGTTTGCTATATTAACTATAATTCCTGTAAGTAACCTACCATTAAAACATGAATCTATAGAGTACCAACTTAATTTGCGTGTACGCTTTTTAGTGACATTGACAATTCCACTACTTGTTTTCTCTCAAGCGTACTTTAACTGCTTAACTCTTATAAGATAACACTCTAGCAATGATAAATTGGTTTCGAGTTTAAGCAAATCTTCGCATGTCTCTAAATAAATTTTATTTTGAGTTATATCTTGCAATAGCTTAATATTAGTGTTAATTATACGAATGTGCTTTACAAATTCATTTTTGGTTTTCAACAATGGAATAATACTTCTTGTTAAATTAACAATATCCCTACTACTTGGTAAAACCTTACTCATAGTTACCGTCAAAACTGTATCCAACAATGCAAAAATATGAAGCACACACTGTCGATTATGCAGTAATGGACTTGTAGGAAATATTTTATTTAATATAACTGATATGTAAAAATTAATAATTTAAGTAACTATAGAAGTACTTTAGGTTTACAATTACAATTACAATTCTAGCTACGAGTGCAATGTACTGACTGGTATAAAACTGCTCTTTATCTGTTTATATAGTTATATAAACCGATATTCAAGGTCAAATGTTGCAAACTGGTTATAACTTGTCGCAAGAGCTGCAGTTCAGAAGTATGCATACACCGCACTTTCTTTACAGTTCGTTGAACCAACCAAACGCTTCCATTTGTTAGCAATTTTGTTAAGGTCAACAGATCTACATGTGTATAATGTTTTAATTGAGTATGCATTCATTCATTACCTACAATTAGTTATGGCTTCGGAAAAAAAAATCAAAACTGTCATTAAAAAAAGAAGAACCATGCATATTGCATGATGTTTTAGTGCGAGCACCAACGAAGGGTACTGAACCAACCCAGGCACCCTTCGAAGAGCCCATCCCAATAATTTCAATTAGAGATAGCAAAGTAGAGGATGACTTTTCGATGTATTTTGAAAAGTAGGTATAATTTTATTTCATTGAAGTTATTGTTTCCCTTTATTAATTCATAGAGTATTTAGTACAACTACATTTATTTATCGTTTCAGCATAACACCAGCAACTACGGTGATGGCATCACCGCAACCGCTGTAGAACCTCCAATACGGAGGTAAAAATTTATCGTTAATAGATGAGTACCTTACTCAGCGCGAAGAGCAGGACCCACCACCAACCCTGCAGGCGTTTAAGAAAAAAAGTGTTGCGTGGTTACGTAAAATTTACAACGACTATGTTAATAGTAAGGTGATGGGAATGGAGCGAACCGAAAGACTTTCCGAAGAACTAGCTAAGGCAAATCGGGAGTTAGAATGTGTTCGTCGTAATATTAAAAACACGGAAAGCATTTTGCGTACGTTGGAATTGAATCCTTAAGTAAGTGGCGAATACAAAATAATTGCAAATAATTTCATAATTATATGAAATGATAACTTAAAAATACACTAAGAAGGTTATTGTAAACTATCATGCATATAAAGAAAGTGTGAAAATATAATACAGTTAAAAGTGAAAGAAAAGCTTGCGTTAAATAAAAATCAAAACAGTTCCCAAAAGCATGTAAATCTGAAAACTTTATGCCATGTAAGTAGACATACTACTCCACTTCTGACTCACTTTTGTAACTAGATTTGTCATCAGATTTGGACAGTTACCAGAAAAGTCACTAGATCTCTAGGTTGGTAACATTGCCTGTTTCAAGGTCACCTATTCAAGGCCACGTGGTAGGAAAGGTTGGTAACCCTGTCTCTTCAAGGTCACCGCTTCAAGGCCACGTGGTAGGAAAGGTTTGTAACCACGCTGAGCCTCTTCAAGGTCATATTGCTTCAAGGTCATGCTTCGTGCATTACTCCTCAAAGTCAGTAACTAGAAAAGTCACTAGAAAGGTTACTAGATTGTTTTTTATGCTCATTGAAGCAGATTGTCCACGTCAATTGTAGGTTATCGTACACATTACCTGCATCTATTCCTCTACGTCTATGTACGTGGTTTCCAAGGTCATCACGTTTCCTAAAACTAAAGGCCCTAGTCTTCAAGGCCAGGGTCACCAATCAATTCTCTGGCTGAGTGTCAATTACTCACGCCCCCAGGAAGTTCATTGACCTTTGTCTCAAGCCCTGAGGTGTTGTCTATGCATGTTTCAAGGTCATCAAGCAATGTTTACTATGGTAACGCCCCCCAGTGCCCTCAAGTAGTACCCCTGAACAGGTAGCCATTTTCCAAAACAGGTAGCCGTTTCCTAAAACAGGGGGACTGGTTCCCAAAACAGATAGCTGTTTCGCAACCGTCCCGCACCCCATTTCAGGGTCACACCTATGAGAAAAGAAAAAAGGCGATTCATTGTTTTGTCATGATTCCTAAAAATAGATTGTTATCCAGCTACCCCCCACCTCAATTCTAAGAAATCAATTTTCAAGAACAAAGACGATCCATTGTTCAAGCCGACGCTTCAAAGTCTATGCTTATAATTTTTAAGCTCACACCTCTGATAAAAGAACAAAGGCGATTCATTGTTTTGGCTGAGTCATAACTTCTGAAATTCTGAGAAATCTATTTTCAAGAACAAAGGCGATCCATTGTTCAGAATGATTCTTCAAGGTCATCTAACAAGTAAAATATTTTTTACAAAACTTAATGATCCGAACTTACCCGACCTTACCTGATCTTATCTCTATATAAGTAGATAAAGAACAGTCCCACGTCAGTCGATACATTGCAATCGTTACAACAAATTACCTAAAGTGAAGAGCAAGTATTATTACATAATCACCAGTGCGCGCGTCATATTTTTATACATTACAATCGTGACTAGAAGTTTTATTATAAACCGTTGTGAAGGACAATTTGTTAAAAGTTCATTATTACGTGTGTGGTTTATTGTTAACTATGGGTATGCCAAGTAGTAGTGAGATAGTTAATTTAACAAGGCGTGTTATTCCTTTATTGAAACCAAAAAAGGAATTTTCGAGGCACATCCGTAAAGTTAACACCAATATTAAGCTATTTCAAGATATAATTAAAAATAAAATTTATTATGAGACCAATGAAAGTCTGCTTAAGCTTGAGAGCAATTTAGCATTGCTCAAGTGCTATCTGGTTAGATTGAGACGGTTAAAGAACGCTTCAGAGAAAGTTGGTAGTGGAATTGTCAATAAAAAAGGTATGCATAAATTACGTGGGTACCTCCTAGGCTCATGTTTTAATGGTAGGTTACTTACAGGAATTATAATCAATATCTCAAACATTAAGGACCCTTTGATATTTTTGCTAAACACGTATAATAGTTTTGCACGTAAGGTGAAATTAATGTTAAGGCAATCTATGCTAAAGGTGAATGTTGTCTTAGCCTGCAATTTCATGCAACTCCAAAATCATAATACTGAGTTGAAAATTTTGCGACAAGAAATTGCGTTATTGATATTTCAACCAATGTACATGTCTGGTACAATGAAAACGTGTATGATAAGTTACGGATAAAATTAGAGGACTTTACCGAAAGGGATTCCGGTTGGGCATTACACGAAGTTTTACATTTAAAAGTGATTATTAATACCTATGTCCCATTTAGAGGTGGTTGTTCAACCTATGTTAAAGTTCCACGCTTCATAGAAGTAAAGCATGCTGTTGTTAATGTTAAAAATAACGATGAGTATAGCTTCCTGTGGGCCGTTGTTTCAGCATTATATCTCGAGCAGCGTAATACGGAAAGGGTTCAAAGTTATCCTCATATTCTAGATGTTTTGAATTTTGATTCAATTCACTTTCCCATTCAGCTGGATGATGTAAAAAATTTGAGAAACTAAACAACCTTGCAATTAATTTTACAGCATAAATGGTAAAAAAGTTGTACCCTTTGTACTGAGTAATCAGCAAAGCGGCAGAGAAACCATAAATCTTTTAATACTTTCTGCTAATGATCAAGCCGGGATGATATTAACACTATACCATTTCACATGGATTAAAAATATGTCAGCTTTATTTTCAAAACAGATATCAAAGGATGGTCATAAGAAAGTAATTTTTAACCGGTGTTTGAATCATTTTTGGTCAGATGTAGCTCTGGAAAAGCATTTAACATATTGCAGTCAACTTAACCAATGCTCAGCTAGGCTGTCTACCGAAGCAGAAATGAATTTGCAGTTCAAAAATTTCGCATTTCACGAAAAAGTGCCATTTGTAATTTATGCCGATTTAGAAAGTATTTTAGAGAAGTGTGCAAATGGTATCGAAAGTAATACTCTATTTCCCTCCAAACATACACCTTTCAGCATTGATTACTATTTGAAGTGCTCATGTGATGATTCTTTACCCCGATTTAGGCTTTATAGAGGAAACGATTGCATTCAATGGTTTGTTAACGAGCTTCAAAGTATTGCACATTGGGCTACCGAAATAATCAATCAAATAATTCCTATGGGTACTTTAAGTTTCAGTCAGGTTGAGCAATTTGAAAGCGCCACGATTTGTCATATTTGTCGAAAACCATTTACTAATTCTGATATAAAAGTTAGAGACCATAATCATCTTACAGGTGCATTTCGGGGGCAGCGCACCAGGCATGTAACCTAAACTATACAGACTATCACATTTTCCAGTTGTATTCCATAATTTATCAGGTTATGATTCTCATTTCATCATTAAGAATTGGCTAGTATTCCCGGTTCGATTTCACTGCTACCCATAAACAAAAAAAGATATATCTCTTTTACGAAGGTGATAGAAGGCACCAAAATTAAGTTTAGATTTATTGACTCTTCCAGATTTATGAGCAGTAAGATTGAAAAGTTGTCAGACTCTTTGGAGGATGGTAACGAAATGATTACCCGCGCTAGTTGCAACAATGATAAGGAATTTTCTCTAGTACTTCGCAAAGGTGTGTTTCCTTATGAGTATATTGATACGTGGGATAAATTAAACGAGACCACGCTCCCGCCCAAAGAAGCATTTTCAGTCATCTTAATAATGAGGGAATCAGTGATGCGAGTTTTGCGCATGCGGTTAACGTTTGGAAGAAATTTAGTATTAAATCGTTAGGGGAATACTCGGATTTGTATTTAAAAACAGACGTTCTACTTTTAGCAGATATTTTCGAGAACTTTCGGCAAACTTGTTTAAGGACTTACGACATTGATCCTCTGCACTATTATACAGCTCCCGGTTTAGCATTCGATGCTATGCTTAAAATTACACAAGTAAAGTTAGAACTATTTACTGACATTGATATGTTAATGTTTATTGAAGGAGGGATTAGAGGTGGTGTAGCTCAATGTTCAAATCGGTATGCTAAAGCTAACAATAAGTACATGGGGGAAAAATTTGATCCCACCTCCGAAAGTGTGTATTTAATGTACTACGACGTAAATAATTTATATGGAGCCGCCATGTCAGAATTTCTACCATTTAGCGATTTTTCTTTTGTTGATGAAGCTAATTTTGAAACTTTAGATTTAATAAACCATCCCGATGATTCGGAAATTGCTTATATAGTCGAGTGTGATTTAGACTATCCTATAGAATTACATGAGAGTCACAGTATCTACCACTGGCACCCGAACGTATGGTTCCACCCATATCTGATTGCAAAATGAAAAAATTACTGCTTACCTTGTATACAAAACGTAATTATGTAATTCATTACAGAAATTTGGAAGTATATTTAAAATATGGATTGAAGTTGGTAAAAGTACACCGTATATTACGTTTTAAACAGTCCCCGTGGTTAAAAAAATATATAGATTTATATACAGCCATTCGTCAGCAATTTCAAAATAAATTCGATAAAAATTCTGTAAATTAGTGATTAATAGTGTTTTCGGGAAGCTGATGGAGAATGTACGTAAGCATAAGGATATAGGTTTAGTAACGAAATAGGAGGGTCGCTATGGTGCTCGTGCTTACATATAAAAACCAAATTTTCATAGTTGTGCAATATTTGACAATGATATGCTTATCATTCAAATGAATAAGCTTGAAGTATATTTCAATAAACCTATATATGCGGGATTCAGTGTTTTAGACGTTTCAAAAACTTTTTTATATAATTTTCATTACGGTTACACGCTACCCAAGTTCCATAATAGTGCAAGCTCTTGTACACGGATACAGATAGCCTCATATACGCCTTTTCGGTTCCTGATATCTATGAATGTATTAAACGGGACATTGATAAATTCGATACATCTGATTATAATCCCGACAACATATTTGGACTCCCATTAGTAAATAAAAAGGTCCCCGGCTTAATGAAAGATGAAAATCATGGCGAAATTATGGTGGAATTACACGGTTGATGAAAGGGTTCTACGCAAGGAAGCGTGAGGCAGATCACGATTAATGATTATAAACAGGTTTTGTTTGATGGTGGCGTAATAAGGTGCTATCAACATCTCATAAAATCAAATAAACATGATGTGTTTACCATTAAACAAAATAAAGTCATACTTAATTCTTATGACGATAAACGTTTAGTAAATTTCGATTTCACTGATACTAGACCTTGAGGTATAAGTTTCAGTAAACAATGAGCAGTCTTGAAGACAACTTGCAGGAAGAACTGCAGTACAGTAGTGATCAAATCTACAGAAAGTACCTGAAGCGTTCTTTGACGTCTCCTGAAAGCTACACATCTATAGTGAATATATTCCTGATGATTGTTTTAACTGGTGTGGTATAAACTCAAAGTGTGCAAATGAAGTAATTATTAAGACACTACTTGATAGAAAAAATAGACAATACCATTAAAAGTTTTACAAAATTAAGTACCCATAAAGGTTCGTTAACCTCTAATGATGTAGATAGGATTTTAGATGACATGAATTTACTTGTGACATACCTCTTAAATGTACATGTACAAGTTATTATGGGGTGATTCATTGTGTACAAATGTTAGCGTACAAAATATTGTTTATAAAGACATTTTCTCTATTATAAGTGAATGTATCGAGACAGTAACGTATTATGCTAATTACAAGTGCCTCGCTATTTTAATTGAAGTATTATTAGAATAAAACATTACATATAAGTTTCAACCGTGGGAAAATAAGAAGCACTACAAAATTTACCGCTGGATATTGGAAAACAATGAGAAAGGTGAAACAAATTCCTGCTTGGGATGGACATATGAACCAGATTCGGGAATATGGCCATCTAGTAATTTAAACGATTATAGAAATAATTTAGGTGTACTATATAAGATGTGTAATATTTAAAATAATACAATTATAATTTTTTATGTGGTTCTAATTTATCTGAAGGTTACAAACAATCCATATAGCTATATTATAAAACTAAATCGTCTTTATTGATCCATGATCTTTTATCCAATCCCCACCACTTTACGAATAACTTATTATTCTTGGAGCGAAGCACTTTTTCCACAAGGTACACATCCGGATACTTTGGTTTCTGCAATTCGTGTTCATAAGAGCCTCCCAGAACAGGTGATCCGTTCATGTCTTGCAACATGTAGGTGGTTGGGTTACTAATGCGAACTTTCACAATCTTAAATAGTTTACTTGACCAATCGGGGTGTATCCTTTGGCGAAAATACTTTTAAACTTACTGATTCGTACTATGTCACCCACACAATAACGATTCCTATCAACTGTTTTTATGTGAGTGTAAGCCTCTAGCTTTGTATGATTACCGACATCTTTGGGCTTCATTCCTGTAGTTCCATGCTTACGATTGTTATAATCCATCGTTACGGTGTCAATTGTATCAATCCATTTATATTTACCCTGTAGGCAGAATGACTTATATAGAGTAGACTTAACGGTCCTGATCACACGTTCCGCAATTGATGCCTTCTTTGTGCTATAGGTGGAGTAATGGTTGACTCCATAACGCTGCATTAGTTTAGTGAAATGGTCATTGTAGAATTCTTTTCCTGCATCTGTTTGCAAATTGGAAGGTTTACGGCCCGTTTTGAAGATTGCCTGCATGGCCTTGGAAACTTCCATGCCCGTTTTCGTTTTTAATCCTTTGGTCCACAAGTATTTCGAAAAACAGTCAATAACCACTAAAATATACTTGTAGCCCTTATTTTGTTTGGCCAAATCTGCTTGCATCATGTCCCTTAATTATTGTTCCCCTTCGTTTCAAACCTTTCTTGCGGGTTTGTGCAATTCATTGACGAGTTGTAATTTGGAAATGGTACTAATTTATCCACAATTTCTTTAAGTTGATGTAGTTTGTCCTCCAACACTAGATAAGCGTTAAAGTTTCTTTTAACAGCTTTATGAACTGTTTGCATACAAAAATCAAGGTATCCTATACTTATAGCATTACCATCTTCTTCCGGATCCGTCAACTGTTTCCATCCAAATTCAACCTTGTCGATAAAGAGTATTGCTTGGTGATGACATCTTGAGGATCTATGGGGTTGGCAACATTGCTGAGTCTCTTATTCTCGATATCGAATTTATTATCATCAATAAGTTGAAACTGAGGGGTTAATTTCTTAAATTGATACTGGGCATGTGACCGTCCAAATTTATCAAGGGGAATTTTAGTTATGCTATTGTTCAGAGAACTAATGTTTGGTCTTTCAATGTATCCATCTTCATACAATTCCTCTACAATTGATATTATATCATATACGACACCTGTGTTTCCAGCCAGTTTTTCTGCCCACAATACTTCTAGATCATGAATTAGTTCATGTACATCATTCCAATACTTATATTCAATCGATCTCTTTGTTAATTCCTTAAAAAAACGTAGCTCCACCTCCTGAGCTGTGGGTGATGATGCTGACAGCATGGGTTTGATTATTTCTGTATACTTGTTGCTGCGGCTTCCTCGAATCTGTCCACTTACTTCATATTCTCGCCTTGCAACATTCGTAGCTACTAAAATACGTTTATAATTCTTTCTATCCTTTGAATTTACTAGATTTAAATAGGGTTCATTCATAATAAGCAGATCATATAAACCTGGAGACCCTTTATACGTGACACCATTAATGATCATATCGTTTCCTTTAATTGTGATGGGGGTATTACCAATTGTCCATTTGTCTGTTTTGGTGTCGTAGTGGACTCCATAAGTGTGATCTATAGCACCTTCAAGATCCCTCATAATCCGTTTAACATATATACGAGGTAATTCGTGGTACTGCTCGAGAAATTCTTCGGAGATGGGTTCATTACAGGAATCACCTGCGATCCTAAGAGGTTTTTCTTCCTCGGTAGTAGTCTCTCCTACGACAGATGTTTCTAGGAAAGGTGGTGTACGAGGAGGGGGATTTATTTGAAAAAACGGAAGCTGGGCTAGGGGGCTTGTAGCACTCTTCCTTGCTAATGAGGGTGAAATGAAGGGCGGGCTAGTAGTAGTAGCACGCCTTCTTCGAAATATGAACAAAGGCGGGTTTTTGGGTTTAACGTCAATGGACTCCTTTTCGGGTGTTTTTTTATCAGGATGCATTTTATTCGCTATTTCAGTTAGAGGTTCTATTAGAGGTTTATAAGTACTTTCAAACGTTCTTTCATTATCAATGCGGACAGTTTTGAGACTGTTGTATTTCTGCTGTATTATTTTACGAGGCTGAATAATTTTTCGCTTTAATATCATCTCCTTATTATCCATTGTAGCAGAATTGGAGATAGCTGTTAATACCTAAACGGATGAGTAACTACTAAACCAATGAAAGCAGGTTAAGGTATTATATAGGGTGTAGCAAGACATGTTACAGTTTACCCTGAGCTACTTAAACTGAGCAGTTAAGGTATTGTATACCAAACCTTTTCCTGTAGCGGTCATTAGTGACTTCAGCATCCTTATTTATGACTATGAACCCAAACGGATCTATCCAGCACTTTGAACACATGTCCCGAAACAATGTCATGTTTATGGTGGGGCTTATATGATCCTCCTACACATGTTTCAGGTTTAATGCATCTTGCTCAAATAATATAATTAGATTCGCATTGTCACGAATTAATTGCTTTGGAATTTTACTATAAGTTTGACCCAAATAGAAACAATCAATATCGTTATGTCTACCCATAGAAAAATATGCCCTTATGTTATTTTGCTTTTCACAAGCGATATCATCGAAGATAAAAATAGAGTTTGCTTTTGCACAATTCGGCTCAATCACATCTTGATTATCACTGAACGTAAAGTAACCTATATACTTTATCGGAAGTAGGATTTCCTGTAAAGTTTGTACTTGTTTTGATTTAATGACTTGGAGTATACGTATACATGTTTAAATTTTAAACCATTTTTCTCAGTTTTGCCGTAGTTGGAGGGGCCACATATAATGCCACTATTAGGAAGTAAATCGCCAGTACCAGACTTTTGATCAAAGTCATGATTTTGAATTGGAAGTTTTTGTTTCTGCGCAACTACTTTCATCTTTGATGGATGAAATGAAACTAAACGAATAATTACAACATTTTTATTTATGTACTAGACATACAGATTATAATTTTTTCACTTCTCCGGTGAGTGGGTTGTATTGCACATTAGCATCGTGGAGAATAAAACCATAGGCAACGATTCCATTATCGAAACGTGTTAGAGATTCCATTTCCAATTTGATGCCTACTGTTGAGTTTTTTAAGGATTCATTCTGTTAAGAATCGTCTATTACAAATACTGGACATGATTTGAGTTCGGTGTAGTTGAATAACGCATCTGTATTATCTTCACCATAGTTGTCATATAGGAAGTTAAAAAAATTGCGATAGGCAGGTATGTATTGGTTAGCACTGAAGTTCAAATGCATTGCTTCATGGGGATAATACTCCGAATTCAGATGTACTTTAAGGTTTCTGATGTTAATGTGATCAAAATTTCCGGCTCTTGCAGACTTTGTGTACCTTTTACCTTGTTGGAATGCAACAATTATCCAACGTGGTTTTTCCAATTGCGTTGACGTTTTTGTTGGCCATATATCAGAGGTTGCGTGTTTTAAAGCAGGTAATTCATATAACTCCCATTGACGAAATGGAACAGTAATAATAGAATTCTTATTGATTCCTTCAAACAAGTCCAGTTTCGCGGTATCACTAAGGGTTAAGTGTGGTACTTTCCATTGAATTTTATTTAGGGTTATTTCCGCATCAACGTCACCATAGTAGCAGTTTGTATCGCTTCTAGATCGAATTAAAATCAACTCCTGACGCATATTCACGATCACTTGACGATAATCCTCCATTATTCCAAATGTGTGGTTCAATGGTATGCATACTGTAAAGGATTTTTCACCATTTCCCTCATCAAATTCTACTTGTAATGGTTCCTCATTCTTTGGTGACCACCCTAAATGGCTTAATGCTTTGCTCTTGCTTGTCGTATAAGAAATATATCCTTTAAGTGTAGATGTTATGCCGGGATTTCGGCAAACGTCCACTCTTTGACCGCCTAACTCATAACGAATCTCCTCGAAAAGGAAGTTGGGGAAATTATTGGTTAAGTTGCATGATTTTTCTTCATCTTTTTTTCAGCTTACCTTCTATGTACAGAAAACTATCATAAGTAGCTGTAATTAGATTCTGACTTTGAATTAAAATGCGTATTTCTTCGGAAGGTCCATACTTAGAAGAGCCATACGGAAGATAGGTGTGAATATCAGATTTAATTATAGCATTATCAAAATGTACGTTTTGAAAGATGTTTAATGATTCGGTCATTGTGTAGGTGTTAACCACAATGAGGGTTGATGACTAATTAAAGATTTACTATAGGGATGATGTCTTTTATGTAAATTTCTTCTCAAACCTTTAAATTAGTTGTTAATAATTATGCTTAATTCCTACACATATATTACATTACAGTTTTTTAAATTCATATAAATTTTTCAAGAAGGCAAATCTATCACTATAAATACTTTCATTGTTATACAAAGAAAATCCCTTGTTCACATTACATAATATATTTTTTAAATTACATGCACACTTATGAATGCAAACCTATTGTTTTAGCAAAATTTATTGTACATGTGGTTATTTATAGCGAAACCTTTTTCATCATAACACATTTGCATTAAAGTCTATTAATTATTATATTACTAATTATGCAATGTAGTTTTGGGAAGCTTTATTGTTAAAGTTATTAAAAATAGTTACTACATTTTTAAAGAATGCAGATTCATTGTGTGTTTTATACAAAGAAAATCCCTATTAGCTTGAATATTACATTTTTTTATACATTCCTAAAAATGTTTAAGAATGTAAATGCATTATTAACAAACAGAGAAAACCCAGTGTTCGTCAAAGGGATACAATAACTTCAGGTTACGATGTGTGTAAGCGGAACATATCATTGTACAAAAGAGATAGACGTTAAACAAGTAAACTTCATTCAAGGTCTCTTACACATAACAAATTTATTTAACATTTCTTAGAGACACATTAATATTTTAATTCTATCAAAATGTACGTTTTGAAACATGTTTAATGATTTGGTCACTCAGAACTTTCAATCTAGTTGATGTTAAACAGTATTTCTCTGCAGATGTTAACTGCAATGATGGTTGATTTGGATGAAGTCTCTTGTACGAAGATGGAATTGTCCGATGATTAATTCGCAGACCCATATTCTTTTAGTTCTAAGCGTACTGTGAATGGTTCACTTTCACCAAAGTCTATTAACTCTCCCTTTTGGTTTGTCAATTTGATTGTTATATTACTTATTATGGCTGTGTTTACTTGTAAATATTGAGTGTTGGTTGGAATTTTATCCAAACGATAGCCCGAGGGGACGGAAACGTCAATTTCATATATTACCTTTGCAGGTTTACCGTTTCGAAAAGATCCCTTTATAATGTTGCGCTCTACATGTAGATGAGTGTGTTCAATTATTTGGATGTCTAACGCGGATGTATGTAAGATATTTGCTTCTAATATTTTAGACTCAAAACCGAGCATGCGGCCAATGCTACTCTATTTAGTAAAATCGATCTCAAATGAACTGTTTATCTCACACTTAAGCGTATTGTTGTTTGTCCTAATGAAAAGTTTTTCTGTGGGTATCTTTGATTTCATCTAACTCATAGGCACCGTGTGGAATATTAATCACTCGCAAATGAGATGAATTTGTTCTAAAATAAAATCTATCGTTGCCCGTATAAGTGGTTCTAATACTGTTGTAAAATCCGACCAATCCAACAACGTATTTCTTCTCCAAATCTAGCTCTATCAGTGGATAGAAGTTGCAGCTAGCTATGTTACCAACACCTTCTAAACTGAATATTATTGACATAACTGATAAAATTTAAGGTTATATCGATTATTTATATAGAAATTGTAGGCATAGATGCCCACAAATAATGCTATTAAATTCCTGATCTTGATTGTAATTATAATAAATTTTACATCCCAGAAAGTAGTTAATCACCTCAACTGGTGGTCGAAGATTACCGAAACTATCGTAATATCATACCTTTTCACCACGCTTTTTGTAGCAAACCCAATGTGTACCCGGTCCGCTTAGACTATCTAAGTTGATGATTCCAGATTCATTTTTCCGCGGTAATTTCGGCAGGCCATCTCTCAACCCCTAAAGTATGGTACATCTTTTGTGTATTTCTTTAAATCAATATCTGTTAACGCTCTTTCGGGTAATTTACTCAGTTTTTTGGAAACGGTTTTAAGTATAATGCACCACCGCCACTAGATTTTTATGGTTTTAGATAAAATGCGCCACCAGCGATCAATTCCATCTGTAACAACCCATTTTGAGTTGTATTAAAATATACCGTAATTTATGTTCATTTAGTTGTAAATATAAGAAGAATTTTATTTATTAATACTTTGTAGGTATGTGGTAGGCAACTTGATTTTCATTTTGGTGTAACTTAAGTGCATATCTTCTTAAAGGTTTATACTCCCACTTCTTTAAATATTCTTTTTCTGCTCAATATGCTCGCGTAACGCGTCATCGTTGACTTAATTCTTTGCGCAAGTTTTTCGCGCACGGCTATATTACCAGATATTCGGAGCGTCCATTTTGTTCACTTCTTGTGGTACGCTGTTAGATGCAGGAAGCCATATTTTTGTGTTTCCACCTAAATTTTGTGAAAAGTGCCATTGATTTAATGGTAAGATGATTTAACTGGTTATATTAAAAATTAAAACATTTGCTCGTTGCAGGCACTTTTTTACTTTGATTGACACATTTATTACTTTTACTTTTCTACTTTAATTACATTTTAGATACACGTTAAATCCTATTTTTACGTACGCTTTCATTTTATGATTGCAATTCTGAATTTCGAGAGAATGCAATAAACATTGGATTCAAAATTTCATGAAGAGAAATTTATAAGAAATAATATTCCATTTTGGTGAGGTTTACAACGAACAGCATTGTTATTTCGAGATATTGCGCAACATTGATACAAGGATTACATCACCTTGGTTTGTATTTCCGCATTTATTTATTATAATACCAGGGGTTCTCAAGAAGATTTATTATATTTTGTACAGGTATTTATATTTATAACAATTATTTAGTAATTTAAGGCTATAACTAGTTTTTAAGATATATTTTATTAACCCTATCATTAACTGTTAATAAACATAGTTTGTATATTTTTTATTTTTTTACATTTTGGTGGAATTTTTATTGTAAACAACCTCGGTTTAGTTATTCCGAGCATAGTTAAAAAATAACTTGGCGTCCAAGATCATTTCTATTAGTGTTACATTGCATTTTTATTATTTATGTTAAGTGGAAATAACCGAGCAGAATTTGTGGTAATTAAGCAAAGGAAAAGATTGAATTGGCCCTATTTTAATCAACCGACTGGGACAAAGGCATTATTTTTGGTGAATGGTTTGTATCTCTAGTTAGTTTAAAGATTTGTTGAGAACATTTTTACAGTTATTTCTTTATTAAATTATTTAATACACTTTTATACCTGGCACCATTACATCATTATTGTACATCATGCGATTATGGCGTGATGTCTCTTCTTGCAATTTTTTGGCATTTTTTGCATCATTGACTGCTTTGGCAATTCCCGATGCGCCGCTAGCTAAAGCACCGATTGCTGATAATCCTGCGAATAGCGGAATAAGAAATGGTAAAACACCTCCTTGTTTAAGTAAGGGAATTACTCTAAGAACTTTAATGGTTTTTTCCCCCCAACCTTTTTACTATACGTTTTGCCGTTGACAGTGTTGACTTTATTGTGTCGGTGAAATCTCCGTTAGCTTTCATTTCTTTAGCTATTGTTTTTCGTACATGCAATAAACTTCCACCATTCTTCTTGGACCAACGTTTACACCACATTCCAAATTTTCTCTTTACGTTCATGGCGGTACCGACTGCTAAAGCTGCACCTCGTTCACCTAATGTTGCGTCTACCGATTTAAAGCGTTCCCAAGCTCTTTCTTCTAAAATTTGATCTGCTCTATGTCTACTAAAACTCTAAATCTCGGTAGTCTCTATAACTGATATCATGCAGTGTGCACTGCGCATCTAATTGATTAATATCGAGGTCACCGCGTGCAAGTCGTTTCTCTAATTTTGTACCGGGACTACAATACTGGTAACCGGGCAAATGCAATTCCACCGGAAGTTTATTGATTAGCGTATTCACTAAACCACCTGCACTCTTCCGTTTCTTACCTATCATTGTTCACCTTGAGGGATGGGGCAGGGTATTTATACCCAAAAACGAGAGTGTAAAAACTTTATTTTTAGTAAATGCTATACATTAGATAAGCAGGGCGATAGTACAATATTTCCATTAAGCATACAGTGTTATGTGAATAATATTATACTTGACATTAATAACATCATGAATGTCTTTATAAATGTCATCATCACCCAATTCCTTCTCACGAAAACGACGGTAGTCAACCACTTGTCGTATGAATTTTTCATAGAAACACACCAGATTGTAAGATTCAAGAAATTCCAATCTATAGCTTATTATATCCTTCAAATCGAATAGTTCTTCTACATGATGGGCATTGAATGTACACGAACAGCAGTTGTAGTTTTCTATCATAACAGTTTTCAAAATTCTCTCATATCCTTTAATCAATTCCCAATCGTAATAAATACCAAGATTGCTAGATAGAGATTCGTAATCTTGCTCATGTATTATATCCTCGTTTACATGTGACCAATCAATTTGGCTTTCAATTTCTTGGGATCGGAAAAATTGTATTTCTACATATGAATACCATCTCAGAAGTTCATTCCATTCCTTCACGTCTAATACCACATTATCGTGGTTGTCACATCCCATACGCACTAGTGGTGCAAGGTTAAGGTGTGTACTGTATCCAATTTCAATATGCGTATCGTTCGATAGTTTGTACGAAGCACAATCGATTAAGTATTCATTAGCTGCCTGTTTATACACCTCATCCCTATGTTGAAATGATGATGACCAGTTGGAATAACCTTCATCTTGTTTCTCTTCATTTTTGCTACTACTACTACCATCACTATTTTGGCCGCATGAACAACAAAATGTTAAATTATTATTCATATTGTTACTACAGCGGTATGAAGTATCCGGCAGTGAACTTCGTTCCAGGAGTGATTTTATTGCTGCTTGCATGACTTTACTTGTCCACAACCGTTATATCTTATATGATCCAGCAAAGGTATTACAAAATGTTAAGTGACAGTACATCAAACTTCCCATAATATGTATATTTACTTAGATCGATTTTTTATCTGTATACATAGATTAATACTGTGGTTAATAAATTATAAGTTTTATAAAAAATATTTTACTTGTTAGATGACCTTGAAGAATCAGTCTGAACAATGGATCGTCTTTGTTCTTGAAAGTTGATTTCTCAGGATTTCAGAAGCTGTGACTCAACCAAAACAATGAATCGCCTTTGTTCTTTCATCAGAGGTGTGACCATGAAAATTATAAGCATAGACCTTGAAGCGTCGTCTTGAACAATGGGTCGCCTTTGTTCCTGAAAGTTGATTTCTCAGAATTGAGATGTATTTAGATAACAATCTATTTTTATAACTCGACCAGAACAATGAATTGCCTTTGTTTTTTCTCAAAGGTGTGACCTTGAAAATTGTAAGCATAAACCTTGAAGCATCGGCTTTAACAATAGATCGCTTTTGTTCTTGAAAACTGATTTCTCAGAATCGAGGTGTATTTAGATAAGAATCTATTTTTAGAAATTATGATGGAAAAATGGATCGCCTTTGTTCTTTTTTCAGAGGTGTGACCTTGAAAATTGTGAGCATAGACTTCGAAGCGTCGGCTTAAACAATGGATTGCCATTGTTCTTGAGAATTGATTTCTTAGAATTGAGGTGGGGGGTAGCTGGATAACAATCTATTTTTAGGAATCATGACATAACAATGTATCGCTTTTGTTCTCTTCTCATAAGTGTGACCTTGAAATGGGGGGCGGGGACGCTTGCGAGACAGCTATCTGTTTTGGGAAACGGCTATCTGTTTTGGAAAACGGCTACCTGTTTAGGGGAACCACTTGAGGGCACTGGGGGGCGTGACCATAGTAAACATTGCTTGATGACCTTGAAACATGCAGAGACAACACCTCAGGGCTTGAGACAGAGATCAATGAACTTCATGGGGGCGTGAGTAATTAACACTCAGCCAGAGAATTGATTGATGACCCTGGCCTTGAAGACTAGGGACTTTAGTTTTAGGCAATGTGATGACCTTAGAAACCACGTACTTAGACGTAGAGGAATAGATGCAGGTAATGTGTACGATAACCTACAATTGACGTGGACAATCTGCAACCTTTCCTACCACGTGGCCTTAATAGGCGACCTTGAAACAGGCAATTTTACCAACCTAGAGATCTTGTGACTTTTCTGGTGACCTTTTCCAAATCTGATGACAAATCTAGTTACAAAAGTGAGTCAGAAGTGGGGTAGTATATCTACTCCTGTATTGATGCAATACAAATGACACAATTGCATTCATACATTTGCAAATGCCGTTTCAAAGTTGTAATGTGAATTGGTGACTAAGATAAATATAGAATGTTCGCATTTACACCTGCATAACATGCTTTCAAAGCAAAATAACTGCCTATCATTATCCTACAATTATTGAAGCAGTGATATCCACGCTCCATCGAATATTGTAAATTTGGAGTCCTAATCAAAATAAACTAAAAAACAAGTCATGTTTTAAGTGCTGCTTGTTGTTTCAAAATTGAATTGGTTAATTTAAAGAGAATTTCGATACATTTGTACATGAAATGGATAAATTGAATGCATATGTTTCTTCTGAGCTTACGTATGTACAAAAAGTTGTGTTTTAAGTGCTCTTTGTTGTTTCAAAATGGAATTGGTTAATTTGAGAATCATTTTTTCATATTTTGATAATTTTATAAATGAAATGATAAATTGCCACTTATAAAACACAACAAAATTTTTTTTCTCTGAGAATTAGGTGCAAATTTTAAATTTTCAGGAGCGCATCTTTTGTAGGACTTTATTTTCACCCTCCCCACATCCCCTCCTACACCCTGAGGAAAAGGACGTCCACATCGAGTATTTTGTCTCTTTCCATAGATATGCACATATATCTTTACTTACATCGCACACCTTCAAACATACTCATTTCATAGTTTATGTACACGTCTATCGTTTACACAACAATAATTGCAATTACACATTCCATTCTAGTACAATACTTGTATTTCAAGTTAAATATAATATTGCAAATCATACTGATAATACTATGGGTAATGCATTTTGCAATTGCATGCTTTTTACTCATTACGAGTACAATCCATTTAAAATGGGTTGTAATTGCGTATATAAATGTAAAATGTCCAAAGTTACATTGTGAGAGTTAGTATTACTTTATTTCATAAAAAAAATCGTTAGCATCTATTTTAGAAAAAAAAAACATATTACAAATGCTTTACAAACGTGTTAAACTTTTGTTATACTATATCACATTTCCTATTGATACTCAATTCATTTGGAACATATAAAAAATGTTGTAACAACCCATTTTGAGTTGTATTAAAATATACCGTAATTTATGTTCGTTCATTTAGTTGTAAATATAAGAAAAAGTCTTTAATTATTGAATTATAAGTGTGTGGTAGGCAACTTAATTTGCATTTTGGTGTAACTTAAGTGAACATCTTTTTAGGGGTTTATAGTTCTATATCGTTGACTTAATTCTTTGCGCAATTCTTTTCCCGCACCGCTATATCACCAGATACTCAAAGCGTCCATTTTTTCACTTCTTGATGAATGTTGTGTTGTTTAGGAAGCCTTATTTGGGTTTCCACCTAAGTTTTGTGAAAAGTGCCATTGATTTAATGGTAAGAGATATTTAACTCATAATACTAAAAATTAAAACATTTGCTCTTTGAAGGCACTTTGATTTACACTTTTATTTTATTTTAATTATCTTTTAATTCTACTTTTACGTACGCTTTCATTTTATTATTGCAATTTTGCATTCAATGCAGATCTAAATTTTGATCACAATTTTTTATTTAAACTTTCAAGAGAATGTAATAAATATTGGATTCAAAATTTCTTGAAGAGAAATTTATAACAAGTAAAATTCCATTTTGGTGGTTTACATCGTAAAGCATTGTTATATCGAGATATTGCGCAATATTGGTGCAAGGATGACATTACCTTTGGTTTGCGTTTCCGTAATCGTTTAGATACCAGAGGTTATTAAAAAGTTTGTGTACAAAAATTTTACGAACAGGTATTTATATCCATAATTTAGTAATTTAAGGCTAATTTTAAGATATATTTTATATAACCCTAAATTTAACTGTTAATGAACATAGTCTGTATATTTTTTTATCTTTTACATTTTGGTAAAAAAAAATTTATTGTAAACCTCGGTTTAGTTATTCCGAGCATAATTAAAAAATAACTTGGCGTCCGAGATCATTTTTATTAGTGTTACATTGCAGTTTTTCTATTGATGTTAAGTGGAAATAACACAGCATAAATTGTGGTAATTAAGCAAATCAAAAGCATGAACCGGCCCATTTTAAACTACCGACTGGGACAAAGGCATTATTTGTGGTAAATGGTTTGTATCTCTAGTTAGTTTAACGATTTGTTGAGAACATTTTTACACTTATTTCTTTATTAAATTATTTAATACACTTTTACACCTGGCACCATTACATCATTATTATACATCATGCGATTATGGCGCAATTTTTTGGCATTTTTTGCATCATTGACTGCTCGAGTTAGCTTAACGATCTGTTATGAGAACATTTTAACAACCAATTTATTTATTAATAAATTTAATACTATTTACTACATTTCGTTAGTGTACGTTTTATACCGAATAGTGATCTGTGATATTTCACAGTAAGCCTTCTTTAATAAAAAAAAACGTTAGAATTTTTTTAGATGAACAACATATTACAAATATTTCCAAAATAAATAAAGGATTTTATTTTACGTCAGTAACTATCTTAAAAATTTATTGATTTTGTAGTCTTAAATTTTTAATATAAATGTGAATATAAATTTATGCAAAATATCACGAGAGTATTATTAGTTGCATAATATTTCAGGGTTAAAACTTTATTATTACGCTCATAAAGGATTTCATTTTACATCAGTATTTATCTTAAAAATTTATTGATTTTGTACAGTCTTAAATTTTTAATATAAGTGTGAATATAAATTTATGCAGAATATCACGAGAGTATTGTTAGTTGCATAATATTTCAGGGTTAAAACTTTATTATTATTCTCATAAAGGATTTTATTTTACATCAGTATTTATCTTAAAAATTTATTGATTGATTGATATATGTGTTAGATACGTTTAAAAGTCAACGGAGGTCGTTGGTTTTTTTAAAATTTATTTTTGACAAATTCTGGCCCGTTTTTGATAAAAATGGATTTTTTTTTGTTTGAAAACACTGGACTTGGAAAAATCTGCTTAAACAATATTTCTATCACCCACTAAGGGTAGCTTCTGCATTTTAAAATTAAAAGCTCTTCCTAACATCACAATTTTTATTATTTATTACATATAAATACAATAACTCATTTAAACACTACAACATATTAATACCAAATATGTTTAAAAATGTCTTTTTTTTTTCAAACTCAAGCTGCCTCATTCTTCTATTTATTTCATACATCTCTAAATCTACTTTTAAATCTTTAATTTTTCGTCACCTCAACTTCTTCTTCCGCTCAACAATAGTTAATACCTGTACTTTTCTTGCACTTCCTATTTTGCATACTACCATTTTCGTCATTTCTGCTAATACTTAATCGCGCACACCCAAGGAAGCCTTTTATTATAAATCTGCATCCTTCAAAACCGCTAACCTAGACAAAAAAGTTCTTCTTTCCATGAATTGATTCTATTTTTATACTTCTAAGAAATCTCATACGATACCCCTACTGGTCAATAATCTTCGACCTTGACCACTCTATTTTTAGACTTCTAAGAATTTTAATATGATGATGACATTGCAATTTCTATTTTTAGCTTTTGGCTTTGACATACAAATTTCCCGCCAAAACGTTTGACCGTAGAGTGACCTTGTAATATGATGATGATGATGATGGTGACATTGAAATTTCTATTTTTAGCGAGCTCCAAAAATTTAAATTTCCCGCCAAAAGTTTGACGTTCAAGAGATGCAAAAGCTTACATTTATCACCAGCAGAGGGCGAGTGACCTTGAATTTGTCCAGAACAGGCCCTTAAACACTACTCAGGTGATATAGTAATCAAATCCGCTTTTGTATCTGCCGTAATCAAAGTCTTTTATAATGCTTACGAAATCGTATTTAGTCTGCCAACATTTCGCGCACATCGATTTAAATTGATCGAAGGTCGTGTCTGCACCTACATGCTCATCATATACATGCTTTAAATTTATGCAATCTTGTTTAAATAGCACAACCATATTCACATTATCGCGAATCAATTGTTTAGGGATCTTCGAGTATGTTTGATAGAGATAGAAAGAGTCCACGCCTGAGTGTCACCCTCTGCTGAAATAATCGCGAATTATGTCTTGATTAAGACACGAGATGTCGTCGAAGATCATTATAGAATTCTTATCGATTTCTTCCGGCATGAGTACATCTGCCTTATCGTTGAATGCATTATACCCAATCCCTCTTATCGGCTTAAGTACATGCTCTAAGTATTTGTACTTTGGTTGCTCGAGCGACATAGAGATAACGTATATATTTTCGAATATTAAGCCATGCGGTGCCTCCAATAAGCTAACCATCACGTTAGTCTTCCCGCACCCAGAAGGTCCGCAAATAATTGCTCTTATTGTTGTCGGAAAGAGACGACCATGCTTTCCTGCAACTTCGGATTTCAGGAAATCGTGACCATCCACCGGTAGTGATAGACCAGGAACCAAGCTACAGAAACGTTTAGCTCGCGGTAATCCATGTATAAATCTTCTAGACGAAGCTTGCGAACAACACGATATCGCCTGTAATAATTCTAACGATCTAACAAGCCGTCATAAAGCAGATAGGGTGCTTTGAGATCAAGTTTGGAATCGTGTACGCTCGAAGGATTCAAGTTTTGGTGAGAAAACAGCAGCCTTTGCTGTAGCGAATGCCATGAAGCTTAAAACCACGTTAGGTATGGACGCTAAGAAGAATAGGTATGGATGCTAAGAAGAAGAAGACGAAGAGGTGCTCGTTTAGAGGTGGAGTTTTAAAACCTATTCGAAAATTTGTCAAACGTCTTCTCCAAGATGGCAATCTGAAGAAACTTATTGATGCCAGTCTGTTGGCCGCTAAGAAGGCTGTTAAGATTGCCGGCGGAAACAAGAAGGCGCAATTGCCTAGAATCACTCCGATACCTAAAACTGGCGGCTTTCTCCCATTCCTAATACCTCTATTCGCTGGTCTCTCAGCTGCAGATGATCTCGCAGGAGGTGCTGGCGGTATAGCTAAAGCTGTTAACGACGCTTCGGCGCCGAAGAAGTAATTGGAGGAGACTCAACGCCATAACCAAACAATGGAGTCGGTAGCTCTAAGGAGCGGCAAAGGACTTTATTTGCATCCTCATAAGAAGGGATGTGCTTTATACTTGAAACCAAATCCAAAAAACTTATAAATTTGCTTCGGAAAGTATTAACCGATTCCGATCAGAATAAGTATGCTAAATATATGCCATTCTTTAGAGGCGTATTTATGCGTGATGCTCTACCCTCATAATCTTAATGAGTGTGCTATCGTGAACCTTGGCGATTTTAGAGGAAGAGGTACTCATTGGGTTACTTTCAAGAAACGAGGTCATGATGTCTACTACGATAGCTTAGGAGATTTAGCGCCATCACTTGAAATATTTAAAATAACAAAAATAAAATATTTAAGGGATTGTAAAATTAGATATAATTATGTCAATCAACAAAATTATAATACATTTATATGTGGACATTTATGTCTAGATTTTCTATATAATAAATAGCTTGAAATATTATTTGTTTATTTCTAGTCATGTCTCTAACGTTCACATTGACGGGTGAGGGAAACGTGCTCAGTGCAACGTATTTTCCGCCAATCGAACTTGATCCTAATTATTAGTATGGATTAGGATTGTTAGGATTTTACGGTTGCCATTCTATACGAAATATTCACAAGGGTAACAACAAGTTTCGAAGAAGCGCTGAAAAGTTTATTCACAGGGCTGAGGTACAAAGATATGATCGTGGAATGCGATCATCCGTACACAACAAACGCATACGGCAACTCCGATGAGATTAATCTGGTTATGCAAAAAGCCGATCTCATTACAGCTACTTACGATAGTGTTATATATTATACTTTAACCCGTAATGAAGCAAACAAAGCATATAATCTCGCGAATAATGTACCTCCCTTCCTCTTCGTTGAGATTGGCTTCATGTTAGGCGACCAGGTGATTGAAACCGTACGTTTAGTTGGTATTAACAGCACCATTAAAGGATATAGCTCATATACTGCAGATCAAAGTACTTGTTTATCGCATGCAGGATAGAGTCCGAAAACAAGCCTCTTCAACTGTTAAACAGCACCAAGACCGCCTTCTGCGCTTCCAGACCGCTCAAGCAAGCGTTAGGGTTTGCAGAGGGTTTTACGAGGACTCTAGCCAATATACGTCAAGAGCTGGTATTGGTTCGATCCAATGCCGATGTCAACTACTACAACGGTGCAACGGATGTTAAGATCAACTGGACGAAGGTTACGTGGAAAGTTCCGTATGTAATTCTGAATGATGCTATGAAGGTGTCTATCTATCAGAAGACTATTAAAAATTCACCGATACAAGTTGCGTTTCACGCTCGAGATTTGTACATATATCCGACCTTACCCGCATCAACGTCAATGGTTTGGGCGGTGAAGAGCAGTACTGGCTTTCAACGTCCATAATGGCCACTGGTTGCTTTCCATACGAAGAAGCAAAATAATAGGGAAGAGAGTGCAGCAAAATTCGATCATTTAAATATTTCGAATATAAAAGCAAATGTTAATAATAGAAGGTATCTGTATGAGCAGCAAAATCTCGTTTTCGCTGATGACAAATACATGGATGCTTACCAAGAATATTTAAACGTTCGAAATCAATATTATAATTCGCCACAAGGTTCTATGCTTAGGTACGAACAATTTAAGAGTCAACCGATATTTATAACTATAAGTTTTCCCGCCATAACCATTGCAGGAACCTAGATCTGCTTAATATACCAGTAGATGGAGCAGCGGTCAAAATAGTCACCCGGATGTAGAAATTAGGCGCAATTATTCAATTGAAATCATTATCTTCCTATAGAAATGATACAGTTTACATATAAATTTTGAATAGCGCTGATAACAAAACGGATGTCTGCGGTCAGATAACCTTATTTTCATGCATTGTAATATCTGTTAATATTGAAATAAATAAGTTCTTTAGGATTTTATTACACAAAACACGTATTTACTAGCTTTACTAATATTTTGAGGAGGACATGCGGACAAAAACCTGAGAAGTTTAAGTTTATAATTTTTATTACTAAATGCATTAATTATTTATTCAATTTTAACAAACGATTATATTTACAATGTGCGCCGTAAGTCGTTTCTGTATTACCTAAAAACAATAATAAAACTGTATTATAATTGCAAAATATAAAAACTGTAACTAGTATTGTAATTGTAAAATGCAAGTACATGTAGAGTATATTAGCAATAATGTTTTAGAGTGTGCGCTGAATGTTTCCGTTTCAACTTATCGAATACCTTCTCTTTCTAATACCGTCTAATTTCAACCTGAAAAGATGCCCATTCACTCACTATGACGCCAGCTTAAATATTTACAGGATGTTATTTGTTTTTTTTTTTTTTTTTTTATTTAAGTAGTTTTATTTTGCAATCTGTTTTGTAACAATAAGCAAAATTTAGATTAGTAGATAAAATGACATGGAACAATGGCATGAAGATTGAAACCCATCGGTTTACAATACAGAAGTTACTTAAAGTAAGGTAGGTATAACAGTAATTTAATTTAATTAGTTAAATCTATGAGGCAGGTCGAGCGGTTTGTATCTATGTAACCTTTGAATATTTTCACTATTGTCTAGTAGATTTAGAGCTAACACGTTAGGATGTTGTTCTAGGTTACTTAGGTATTTTATACTGAAATTTTTAATCACATTTTGACCGTATCAACTTTTAGGTCACGTAAAATGTCTGCATTTCGCACAAAGTATGGCGCATCACACATGGCACGTAGCACTTTACACTGAAATCTTTCTAACATTAAGATGTTGGAGTAGGCTGCTGTACCCCACAACTGGATGCCATAGGTCCAGATGGGTTTGAAGACTGTGTTGTAGACGAGGAGCTTGTTAGTTAACGATAAGTTAGATTTCTTACCAAGGAGCCAGTAGTGTTTACGGAATTTCATTCCAAGCTGTTTGCGCTTTTTCCAGATGTGGGATTTCCATGTCAGGCCCTTGTCAAGGTGCAGACCTAGGTATTTAACCTCTGATACTCGAGTTAGTGGAGTATTATTTATAAGGACTGCTGGGGATGTTCCTTTGCATTTTGTAAATGTTATGTGGAAAGATTTTGATGCGTTAAGTTTAACGCGCCATTTTTTGGTCCATTTTATTACTTCATCTAAGCTCTGTTGTAGAAAATTTGCAGCCTCGACAGGATCTCTATGTTTCACCATAAGTACTTTATCATCAGCAAAGGAAGCAGTAAATGTGCGAGGATTAGTTGGAAAGTCTAATGTGAATATGAGGTACAAGATAGGGCCAAGTACACTGCCCTGTGGTACGCCTGATTTAATTAGGTGTAGCTGTGTTTGGTCTTGTCCAACTTTAACCTGAAAGTATCGTTCTTCAAGATAGGATTTAAGGATATTGTAAAAAGGATGAGATAAGAATGCTTTTAGTTTGTACAATAGACCCATGTGCCAAACTCTGTCGAAGGCCTGACTATCATCTAGGAAGGCTGCTGTACAATATTGTTTTTCTTCTAAGGCCTTGTTAATTGTGTCTACAACCCTGTGAACCTGCTGAATAGTAGAATGGTTGGCTCGAAAGCCAAACTGATGATCTGG
This sequence comes from Vesta saturnalis, assembly GCA_036346205.1. Taxonomy (NCBI): domain Eukaryota; kingdom Metazoa; phylum Arthropoda; class Insecta; order Coleoptera; family Lampyridae; genus Vesta; species Vesta saturnalis. The sequence goes on from JARFJB010000102.1 coordinate 1,020,592, forward strand.
GATAATATTGCGTTCTGCCAGGATCAGAGTGAGTCTATTGGCCAATAATTTTTCCAGTAGCTTACTTAAAACGGGCAACAGGCTAATTGGCCTATAGGAACCAATTTCGTTGGAAGGTTTTCCAGGTTTAGGAATGAGAATTACCTGCGCAACCTTCCACTGCACTGGAAAATAACCCAGTCTTAGGACAGCATTAAATAACATGGTCAACATCACGAAACCCTTACGCGGTAGTTCTTTGATTAGTTTCCCCGTAATTAAATCATAGCCCGGTGCTTTCTTCAATTTTAGGTTGTGTTTAATCATCTTCTTTACTTCTCTAACTGTGAATGGTTCCAGGGGCAAAGTAAGTTGGTGTGGAATATCGAGGAAGTCCTGTATTTCCTTTTCTTCTTCGTCGGTTGATTGAGATGGAATAGGTTGGAAGACATTTTCTAGGTATTGTGCAAAAAAGGTCCGCTTTCTCTGTGTCAGAACGCGCCCATAAGCCATTTGTTTTCCTTATAGGAGGAATTGGTTGGTTTTGATTTTTTATTCTTTTCGTTGCCTTCCAGAGCGAATAATCTGTAAATTCTGTTGGACTTAGGTTGGTAAGGAAATCTTGAAAACTATCATTTTTTGCGGTTTTTATGAGTGCTTTTAATTCTGTTGAAGCCTGATTATATTTTCGTTTATCCGATGGATACTTGGAGTGTTGCCAGATTTTTCTCAGTCTTCTTTTTTCTGCAATTTTTTTTCTTAACTGCAACCGGGCAACGCGCTTGTATTTGCTTAGGCGAGATTACAGGAGTTGCTTCCAGGACTGCTTCTTGAATAATTCTTGTAAAATTATAAACTGCTGATTCCAGTTCTTCATTAGATTGTAGAGAAATTTTCAAGTCAAGGTGATTGTGGATAATATTTCTAAATTCGTTCCAATCAGTTTGGTTGTTAAATAATTTTGGTGTCTTGTCCTGTTCAAGAAATGTGGTACACACCGTTGCAATAATAGGGTGTGATCTGATGTTAGGTCCAGACACGATGTTATCTTAAGGTATCCTGCAGCTAACCCTTTAGTTAGAAAGAAGTCTAACAAGTCTGGTAGTTTATTTGGGTCAGATGGCCAATACGTAGGTTCGTAGGTTGATAGATGGTTCAAACTGAGTTCTTGTACCACTTGGTACAGGACTTTACCTCTGCCGGGTGGGGAAATTCGAGAGCCCCATAATGTGTGCTTAGAATTGTAATCACCCCCTGCTAAGAAACGATTACCTAAGGATCTAAAGTATTGTGTAAAGCCTTGTTTACTTGTAGCATAATTTGGGGACAGTAGACAGCAGATATAACCAGTGGCCCATGCCAGTCTTCTACTTCAATACTGGTTGCCTGTAGAAAATACTCTTGGAATGCAGGTAGTACATGGTGTTTAATGTGTTGTTTGACTAGTATAGCCGTACCACCTCTAGCTCTTCTATCGGAATCAGGATGATTTGTGAAGTACAGCTGGTAATTGTAAATTTTGAAGTAGGAACTACTGCAGAAATGAGTTTCAGAAACAAGCAGAATGTCTATTTCATTGTGTGTTAGGAACACCTCAACTTCATTTTATGGTTTAGAAGGCCGTTGGCATTCCACTGTGCTATTTTCAGGATTGGAGCCATTTTATTGCTTAATTCTTCTCTAAGAAGCCTGATTTGGTTAGTTAATTCATTAATTATCTGTTGTTGTGCTTGAATTGTTTGTTGTAGTGAAAGTATTATTGGTGTTAGGTCGCTTACTTGTTGGCTATATGCATTGTTGAATGATTGAGGCGAGGTGTTAATGCGAACCTCTTTCTTTTGTTTTTTTGCTTGATCTGAATATAGTGGGGTTGTTTGGGGTTGTGACTGAGTCATGGAGTGAGTTAAAAGTTGTTGTTGTTGATGTTGTAGCTGTTGTAGTTGTGGTTGTCTTTGTTGATATTGCTGTAACTGTGATTTCTGTTGTTGCTGACGTAAAGCATAGCTCGAGTTGGATTGATTTGGGTATCTACGTTTAAGAATTTCAAGGTACACCTTACATCCTTTATAATTAGCGGGATGTTCGCCTTGACACAACACACATTTAGCTGGTTTACCGTCGCTGCGATTTTTCGTGCATTTGCGATAATCATGCAGTTCAGTACACTTGACACAGCGTGCCGGTCTAGTGCACCTATTACGCGTATGCCCATAACACTGGCAGTTTTTGCATTGCGGTATGTGAGTTTTCCGTCTTGGTTCTTCAAAGGTTACAATTGCATTACCTATACTTTTTATTTTAAAAATGTCATTATTATTGGCTTTACGTTTAATATCAATAAAGAACAGGTTCTTTTTCTGTTTAGTCTCCTGTTCATTACGTTCATGACATTAACAACTTCATGGCCTTCTTTAGCCAATGCTGCCTTAATAGTATCATCCTCTGTCGTATGATGCAAATTCCTAAGAACTACTCTGAATTTCTTTTCTTCTTCTAGGCAATATGTGTGTCTGGCTACGTTATGAGTATCTAAAACGTTTCTAATTTTTTTGTAATCTTCTACATTATTTATTTGCAGCTTTAACTTATTCCCTGTAGAAGTTGATAGCAGTAGTTTTCTTTAGGAATGTTGCCTTCTACTAAATTAATCAATGGATTTATAGCTTGAACGTAATGGAGTATAAATGGTGGAACTTGTGTTTTGTTCTTATTGGTAAGATTATCACTACTGTTATCGGTGTGCTTTGTTAATGATTGAAATCTATTTGATATTGGAATACCCAGATTTATCTGTTTACTCTTTTGTATTGATACGTTAGTATTTGCAACTTTACGTTTTTTGCTATGTCGAACTTCTTGAAAGTCGTTCAGTTTTGTTATTTGAGAAACATCGCTTGTGGACGATATGTTATCATCATTATGGCATTCTTCATTGAAATTTGTTACGGTTTGGCTGTAGTCCATTTGAACTACAGGGGTTGTGTGTTGCCCGCCCGAATAGCCAGGAATCGATTGTATTTGTGATTGTGGAGGTGGAGGAAATTCCATATTGGATAGATACGGTTGATTTTGCATTTGCATTTGAGTATGCAGTGCATTAGGGATAATAGATTGTTGTGAGTGTGTTGATTGCTGTTGGTAACCTTGTAACTGCCACGGTTGTATCTGAACGTAGGTAGGATTTTGTGTGTTGTAGTGTGTTTGATACCTTTGCTGCTGTGCATTCATGGTGGCTTGCGGAGCTAGATAGTTTTGTTGCGATGGGTGCTGCATATTTGCAAATTGTGATTGTTGTAGTTGTGCATTGAAGCCAGTTTGTGAATTGTTGTAATAGGTAGTGCCCGGGTAAACAGCGTAACCATCGCTGTTCCCTTGCATTTTGTATTTATACTCGTCACCCTTTGTTAATTTTAAATGCAGGAACTTACTTGAGAATTAAAAATATTAAATGTAAGGTAAATGTGGCATTGTAAATATTATTAGAGATGGGTGAAAGGTTAACGCGATTAAAGAATAAATCACATTTAAACGTTCAACAATAATATTACCAAACATTAAATTACCTGAGTTATTTTGAAAGAATAACACTTTTTACAAAAAACCGAAGCGAGTTTTCGCGAGAAAACAAACACTAGTTTTTTAAAAAGTGTGTCACTTACTGTGAGTGTTTTTATGGTATTTTACTCGTAATTAAAACTCCGTTTTAAAGCGAATGAAATTTGAGAAGTATAAAACACGTCCGCACTTTTGAACAGTCTTTCGCGAACCATGTTATTTGTAGATAAACTTTATATTGAAAATTTTCAATGTAAATTGAATTTTTATTTCATATTTTGGGTGTTAATTATTTTAGAATATAATGCAATTACATATAGCATCATATGATAATGATTGTTGTCGTAATTAGCTTTCTAACAAATGCATATAGTTTTAATTCATAACATCAAAGTATTTTTTATAATTTATTACCTTATTAGTATCACGCATATATCAACAACATTATTTTCTATTTATTATTAAATGCAATAATTAACTTTCAATATAATTTTTGTATTTACAAACAAATAACAATTCTAATTTATAAATAACATTATTATTTTCGGCTATTTTATTACTTTAAAAGCAATAATAAAAATTTATTTTAATTGTAGAAATGTAATTACATTTATGATGTTATACTCGCCGGATGCTACAACCAATTGAAAAGCTATTTTCATTCGGTCACTGACGTCAGATTAAATATTTACGCTTATATCACACTTTTTACGTTTCATATCTAAAACTCTGTTATCTCTCTTAATTATATGGATATGTATAGATTCATAACGTGATTTGCTCGAGTTCGAATCGCGGTGCAAACAATTTTTTCAGGCTTCATCCTACAACCGGAAGTTCCTCTTCAACAGCGACAAACAAGATATCTGCAAGGCCCCGCAGACTGCGCCATCGCAACAACGTGGCGCCAGAAACCAACAGAATCCGCCGAAGACCTCTAAAGAAGCCTTCAGAAGCCGGGAAGAACCTGCCGGAAGCCACCGAAGACTCCAGAGGCTGCAACCAACACACCAGAAGCCGCTGAAGTCCTCTAAAGAAGCCCTCAGAAGCCAGCGAAGAACCTACCGGTAGCTGCCGAAGATTCCAGAGGCAACTGAACAATTGTAACATGGCGGCCACGTTTCTCATTGGATAGTTACTGGGACAGCCCCTTTCCGGAACTCAACAAGGGGCGGGGCCCATTCTCGCATCTCATTGGTTTGACGTCATTGCTCCTTCCGGTAGGAGGAACCACGCCCTCTTCTCCCATTGGTCTTCCAACGACAAACCTGCGATGGGTGGGGGCTTAAGTGCTCGCTCACGTCGCTGATTTGTGTGACGTCACTTCCTGCGCCAGAAGTCACATAGCCTTACTACTCATGTGGGTTTGTAGTTTTTCGTTGTCATAGCGTTTCGTGAACCAGATCGATAATGTTGGAATGAGGGATTATCTCGCGTTTTATTGTGACAGTACTCCTTTTATCCCACATAATATCACCGTTCGTATTCAGTATAAGTAAGAAGGCATCACCTTTCCTCCTATATGAAGTCGGCAGTGTTGATACTATTTCGTCGTCTGTAAGGCCCTTGCTTTTTGGTGAATCATCAACATCACCGCTGATGGTTACGCTAGTAGGTTGTCGTTGGTTGGAAAAGTGTAGATATCTTTGAAGGACTTAGTTGTACTGCTGCCATTTGTGGTGGTCATTCATTTGTGTTTTTAGAACTTTATCCATATCGTTGTCCAGCTGCGTTAACTTTTGTTTCGTGTGACGTCTGGAGCCTGCAAGTGTTGCATAAAGTTCAATGGAATAATAACCATCTTCTTCAGAATGTGGTCCATGGTTGTTATTGGAACAGATTACACAGAATACCTCCAAGTAATGGTTCTAGCAAGAGTGGCAGAGATGCACCGCCCTTCTGTACAAGAAACTGTTTCTTCCTTTTTATAGATTCACCTCTCTGTACTAAGCGTCCTGAAGTGTACTTGTGTTGAGAGAGTCGATGCTTCTGATCAGCTGACAGATGTACACGGCCTTTTAAAAAATTGTGTGCACATCCGCAGTTACAATCTAGGCATTTCAGTAACAAATAAGGTATTTTAAGGCCTACATTAAAAATACTTTGTATGTCACAAATTTTAAATACAACCAATGTAATTATAGGTTTAAGGACAAAAGGTGTTATAACTTTAAATCAGAATTTACTTAATAACTGCAAAATTCGTATAATACAGACGGGCTTCTCATTTATATGTTTTATAGATGGTAGTGTATTTAGATTCCTTCATTTTGAAAATTTACTCTAATCTTTTAGAACAGGCATTAAAACTTGTTCCTATATGTAGGATGCTAACAGAAAACTTGCCAAATTCATAGTCTCAAGTTCCCGTTGTATGATTACAGCAATCATCACTTTAACTTTTAGTATACGTTTACTGCTAGAGAATATTACTGCGATAAGATAAAGACGTTAACAGTTGATCAGACCTCGTAAATTCTTTTTTCGTCTTAATAACTATAAACCTCAAATAGGTGAAACTGCCTATTAACATCTACACACTTTAGAGTGTTTCTTGACAGTATTCGTCTTCAGGCATTCAAAAAATCTTAAGCAAGCTACAGCAATTTGTTTGTTTTTACAAGATGTAGTCTTATTCAACACTTTATAAAGCGTGTTTTAATTTTGAAAACTGTGCTAGATTGACAGCTGAACCAGTCACAGTAAATGTTTCTGCTTTTATCGTGCTTATCTTCTAATATAAAGGTGTTTTTTTTTCTACAATACAATCATAAAAATTATTAACCATTACGTAACTAGTTAATTAATTACCGATTTTACGCAGGCTTTAGAATCGTAGTTGCATAGTGGAAGTTTGATATTGTTTTATCGAAATAGGCTTTTGAATGTTAACTTGGCCGACTTTACAGTATGTTATTATCGATAAACCTATATTTATTTTTAGGAAGTTAGCTAATTAGGAGAAATATTGTTTACGCTACTTGTTTTTTTGCTGTTGCGTAAAAGACCTTGGAATAATTAGATTGTGTGTGTGTGTGTGTGTGTGTGTGTGTGTGTGTGTGTGTGTGTGTGTGTGTGTGTATAAAAATGAATCAGGTATTCTTTCGATTCAGTCGCAATTTTATCGGTTGTGTGTTCACTTTCCGTTTCTTCTTCAATACAACACTAGTGAGTTATTATTTTTTTGCCTTAGCTTTTAATTAATTAATTTTATTCGCTCTGGAGATTGGTGTTGAATACAAAATACTCAATCTTGGACTCGTATCAACAAAGAATGGTGAAAGGGTTACTGTGGAACTGATTGAGTTTAAATGCATACGACTTGAGCGTTTCTACAAGTTTTTCGAGACCGAGAAGCAGTGCATAAATCAATTTAATGAGCAGCTGAAGATTAAAGACGTTTCATTAAGTCCTTTAGAGTCAGCAGGGAAAACAACAAATTTAATATTCAAGTAGAAAATGGTAATATAAAATTAAATTGTTATGTGTTATTGGTTTTAATAAAATTCTTGTTCAGTTGTGCATGAAATTAATTTTGCTAGTGATTGACTTGAACGACAGCGAGATTTAATTATGACTCATAATTAAAACAAAACGTTTGCTGTACATTGTGACTCATAATGAAAGCCAAATATATTGTGTGTAACAGAGGGTTGAGTCCAAGATACATACGTCATACCTTAACACTTAGTGTTAGACTCCTTACTTCAAATTTCCCAAAATAACTATTACAGGTCCCTGTATGTACTTTTAAATATATACCGCGAGATGCCGTCACAAATAAATGCAAATTTTTGGTCAAAGGGCAAAGTCTGGTAGTAAGGTGCGCAGCCCTACACCTCTCTTACAAGTTAGCATTAGGTCCCCTTATTAGAATACAAATTTATATTTCAAGCCGTAACCTGCAGAGACTTAAATACAAATTGAAATTTTCCGCTAATAGGGCCTTGACAATGGCGCAAAGCCCCGACAGCAAGTTGTGCAGTCCTACACCTGTCTTACAAGTTAGCATTAGGCCCCTTATTATAATACATATTAAAATTTTCCGCTAATGGGTCACGACAATGCACGAAGACCTCCGAACAAGTTTCGATCACGACAACGGGCGAAAACCCGAGAACAAGCCCTACACCTATCTTACAAGTTAGCATTAGGCCCCCTTATTAGAAGACAATCTCAAATTTCCCGGCATAACCTATCAGAATGCACAGAATTAATCCTCCAATCAGAGCAGAGCTGCTGAGTAGAGAGGCTAAGGACCAATCAGTAGCCAGAGGGGTGGGCCTTACGCGAGTTAATCAGGTGTAAGGATAAGTTTAGTCTAGTCTTAGCCCCGCCGTAATACACGTATAACCAATCAGGTAAAATGAGTGTGCGTGAGGACGCCTTAATAAAACCACAATGGCCTTAACATCTCTTTTAACCCCGTCAAAATGCCAGCTAGATCACACTCTAGGAGTATAAAACATCCTTAACCAAGGGCTAAACCACGCCCAGGGGTTGAAATACGCCCCCGAAAAGAAGCCGACACCACCCGCAGACTCTCACTCAGGCCCCACTCCACCCTCACTCATACCCCACCACTATCACGTCACCTCCTCTGCGGGTCCCATTAATCATAATTGTTATCTTATTTCTTGGTTACAACAGCTTCATTATAAGTAAACATGTTTTCTTTTATTAACATTTTGTTTTTAACTTAATTAACTTTCACGCCATTCCCTTGCGGGGTAGGCAAAACTATCCCTGCCTCTTATTTAATTTTAATTCACAATCTTTCTCCATGCTTTCCTATCTCCGAATACCTCCCTAGTTTCCGCAAAATTCATACAGATATGCCCTTTTATTTTTAAAACTCATATATATATATATATATATATTTGTGTATATTTCCTCTATTTTTCTACAACATTCAGCCAAGTTTTACGAGGCCTACCAGGCCCGGCCTTTCATCTAACCTCACCCACATACATTTGCTTCGTTGATTCTCTCAATGTCGCCAAACCAACGTAATGTACTACTTCTGTATCTATCCCTCATCGTCTTTTCCTCGCCACATTCCGTCATTATGCATTCATTATTTATCTTGTCCCTTCTCGTTTTACGACATGCGCTTCTGAGGAATCACATATCCACGGCATTTATTTTTATTTCGTGCTTTTGACATACCCATGTCTCACTTCCATGCAGTACTGATGGGAAAATCACGCCATTATAGATTGCTAGTTTCGCAGCTAGGCTTATGCTTTCGTTTCTCATTATCGTCCGCATACTTCCTATCACTTTCCTTCCAGCATTGGCTCTTCGTGCAATCTCGCCCTCAATTGTACCATCTGCAGGAAACATTTTACCCAGATATACCAGCTCGTCCACTTGCTACACAATTTCATCTTGCAGAGTAAATACTCTACTCTCCTTTCTACCTAGAACACCACAATCTTAGTTTTGTTTACGTTTACTTTTACGTCCATGCTCTCACACACTGCATCAAACTTCCTCAGAGCGGTTTGTAGCTCATCCGCACTGTCACTTAATAAGACTGTGTCATCTGCATACACCAGAACTCGTACATTTACGTGACCAACCATTACACCATTTGTATCGGTACATGCTTGTCTAACACATTTATCCATGTATATATTGAACAACCACGGTGACACCACACAGCCTTGCGCACTCCTTGCTCAATATTAAAGTATTCACTCACACCTCCTCTCACCATAACACATGCCCGGCTACCGTTGTATACTGCCCTTATTCCATTTAATAGACCTTTATTTACGCCATATTCATTTAATATTTCCCACAGCTTCTCCCTATTCACTATGTCGTATGCTTTCTCCAGACAAGCACACAGTACAGCTTCCCTCTTACACTTAAACACTTTTCGATCACCTGCTAGAGAGCATCCACCTGACACATCCTCTCCCTGGCATCAAACCACCATGCACATCCCAAATCTTAGCTTGTGTAGTTTCTCGTACTCTATCAATCAGTATTCTTCCAAATACTTTACCAGGCACGATGAGCAAACTTATTCCTCTGAAGTTCTTGCAATCACACTTGTTCCCCTTCCCCTTATGCAGTGTTTTTTTTTTGTTTTTAGATGCTTAATTATCAATGTTCAATGTTTTTTCTTACCGATGTATATTGTAACGCTATAAACCAAGGCTAATTTTTACTAAATGTGTTCTATATAAAGCGTATATAGACTAATCGACTACAAATTCAAAAATATATACCCACTTGTCCGAATGTAGTTCAGGATCCTAATAATTTATAATTGCCCAATTTTTTTATTAAACTTCGTTATATTACCAATTCTTTTATAACACACCAAGCTACTAAGATCTAAACTTATAATGTTATAAGTAATTGCCTTTAAGATTTTTAAATCGTGTATTTTAATATAAAATATACCAACATACGTTTTGATAGCAATTGCAGTAAACAATGAAACTAGACAAAATTACACATTTTTATTTTCTACATTAATACTGTTTTTATGAAATGCTAATTACAGATTTTTTAGTTTTTGGTCAAAAGAGGGGAGTAGCTGGAATAATATTTTAGCCGTTGATAGGTATCGTGGTTACAGTTATGGTAATGAAAATAGGTAAGCGTTGCGATCCAGGTGAACTTTTTTGAGATATTTTACAAGGTAAACAACTGGAAGGCTAATGGCCAGATAAACTCAGACTTAAACAAGCGCCAAATTTCCAGAAAACAGTAATAGTGACTATATCTCTATTTGCAGAACAAAATGCACTTGGCGTATCAAAGTAGACTGGTATATTACTTTTGAAGTAGTAAATTGTTTCGGTGGATAGTAAGACCTAGCTGAGGATCATTAATGGTTTGTCACTCTAAATAAAAACATTGTGATAAAAATATGATCAATGTGCACCACCCGCAAACTATCATTGGTCGTTTAACAGCATCATTTTGATCATTATATTATATTAATACCCGTTCTGTTAATAATGGACATTCATAACATACATATGATTTGTATGAACTAAAATACATGTTTTAAAGAATAACAATGTTTAACGTTTACACATAATATTTTAATGAGGCCAAAGAATAGATTATAATGTACAACTTTTAAAAAAGTGGGCAATAAACGATAGGATAGCATTATCTCTACCCACTACATGAATGAACATTTTATAACACATAAAATTTAATTGTTTAATTATTTAAATTTTTTAATTAAGATACATTAAAAATAGAATACCAACTTTTCGCTATACCGTTCAAGCAAAAATATCTGGTGTGGAACACCACACGACCTTTCAACCTACAAAATGGAAATTAAATGAAATGAAATAACTTTAATAACATTTTTTAACATAATTATACATAATCTTTTATATGAAGCTCATTGCAAAAATAGGCAACATTGTAAACGCAAAAAAACTAATTTGTGTCAAACAGACGTTTAAAACGTCATGACAGACAGAGGTTAATAGACATATAGATGGTTACCTAAATTAAAAAAAATGAAATAATTTTAATTTCAATTTTTTTATGATAACTATGCATAACCCTTTTTATACGTTCATAAATAAAACACAACCACCCACACGCACACGCACACGCACACGCACACGCACACGCGCACGAACACCCACACGCACACGCACACACACCAGCACATGCAAACGAAAACGCACACCACGCGCATACGCACATGCACGGGCACACACTCATGCACACGTACACGCACACCACGCACACGCACACGTATGCACACATGCACACATGCACACGAACACGCACATGCACACGCACACGCACGCCCACACGCACTCGCACAAGCACACGCACGCGCACGTGCACACGCACCTGCACACTCACACGAACACCCACACACACACGCACACACACCAGCACACGCAAACGAAAACGCACACAAACGCGCATACGCACATGCACGGCCACACGTACACGCACACCACGCACACGCACACGCATGCACACATGCATACATGCACACGAACACGCACACGCACACGCACGCGCACTCGCACACGCAGACGCACATGCATACGCACGCCCACACGCACTCGCACAAGCACACGCACGCGCACGTGCACACGCACCTGCACACTCACACGAACACCCACACACACACGCACACACACCAGCACACGCAAACGAAAACGCACACAAACGCGCATACGCACATGCACGGCCACACGTACACGCACACCACGCACACGCACACGCATGCACACATGCATACATGCACACGAACACGCACACGCACACGCACGCGCACGTGCACACGCACACGCACACACACACGTACACGCACACGTACACGCACACGCTCACGTACACGTACACGTACACGTACACGTACACGTACACGTACACGTACACGTACACGTACACGTACACGTACACGTACACGTACACGTACACGTACACGTACACGTACACGTACACGTACAGTACACGTACTGTACGTACACGTACATCCGTACAGTACACGTACGTCACGTACGCACTGTACACGTGCACGTACCGTACACGTACGTCCTACACGTACACGGCAACGTGCACGTACGTACTGCACTACGTACACGTACACGTACACGTACACATACGTCGACACGTACACGTACACGTAGCACGTACACGTACACGTCACATACGTACACGTACACGTACACGCACGTACACGTACACGTCACACGTACACGTACACGTACACGTACACGTACACGTACACGTACACGTACACGTACACGTACACGTACACGTACACGCACACGCACACGCACACGCACACGCACAGGCGCACACTCAGACTCACGTGCACTCACTCGCACGCTCACGCGGACAAGCACGCTCACGTGTCCACGCACACGCACACGTACTTGCACACGCACACGCACACGCGTACGAACACCTACACGCACACGCACACACACCAGCACACGCAAACGAACACGCACACCCACGCGCACAAGCACATGTACATGCACGCGCATACGCACATGCACGGGCACATGCTCATGCACACGAACTCGCACACACACGCACACGTACACGCACACGCACACACACAAACACAGACACACGCTGTCAGGTTGCGTTGACGCACCTTGTATGTAGGATGTTATAATGACGTGTATTACGTGTTTTGAGCACGAGTGTATTGAGTTTGAACGAAAAAAAAATTTTTTTTTTTGTGTATGCATAATGTATGTGGGTGTATGATACGCCACTGGAAATGTAGGAGAAATATAATTCAGTATGTAGATACGTGTATTTGAATATTAGAGAGACTTTAGTGTTGGAATAATTAGATTCTGGTGAAGGTAAATGTGAAGAGAAATTTGTCGATGGGACGATAATGCTTACCACTGTATCGCTACTGTTTTGCTACCATATGGAATGGAATGTTTGAAGATAAATGAGTAATCTTGGTTAGAAAATGTGAAGTATAAGTGTAGAATGTTTTAGAAAATATGTAGAGAAAGATTGGGTATGTTTAAGTGTTAATTTCCGAAGGTTTTTGTAATGTTGTGCAATTGTTTTGAGAATATATGTATGTATATGGAATTTGAGACCTTAGACGATACTTATTTTGCAAATGTTGCGGAACCAGATCGAGCGCAGGTTGGAGATAAAGGTTAAAAGTTGTGTAATGGTCGAGAGTGGCTACTGAATGAATGTAATGACGAAAAATGATTTCTTCATGAAGTAATTGTAAAATTTGTAAGTAAGAACAAATATGGCGATGTATTGTAATTACACGCGTGCTTGTATAGATGGAAGCAGCTATTGGAACTAGGGAATTTTGAATGAATATTATTGGAGAATATAACGCGGAAGGAAGACATGTTTAAAGATGGATGACTGAAGTTATAAATAGGAAAGTCAGGGATTGACGAGTTAGGGGAAGTTAGCTTTTGGCTTGTGATAAGAGCTCGGTGAGACGCGCACGCGAGGTAGTGTGTGATAGAATGGGATGATGTTGGGGTATATTTGTGAATTTTAATGAGGCAGTAATTGTTTAAACAACTGCGTAACCCGAACCGGGGATGAATCGTAAAAGACATTCATAAATAAAACGATAATAAAATTGAAGTTGAAGATAAAATTAGTTTGTTTATTTTCAAGGAAATAATAAGTGCGTAAGCAGATTTATAAAAGATAACAGTTGTTATGTTAAAGTGTTAAGTGCAGCGCGTGTTCTTGTAACGAGATTCAGCTAAAAGTATTTATGAGACCACCTGTTAAGTGAACAAAGTGTTCATTGTATATTAAGCCAATGTTTAAGTAACGTTATATGACATCGAAAGTTTTATTTGTATAAGGGTCTAAATTGGTGTAAAGGTTGCTAGAATTTTTTTTGTAAGAGGCAACCAAATGTTTACCGTTATTACATGTTTGTGGGAGTAATAACCTCGCATAGTGAATTATTCGCGAGTGCACAGAGGAATAAGTTTTGTTGAGCATTTGTAATGTGCGTTCATGCTATTTAAGGATTACCAATGGACTACACATAATTGATTTACGGAAGAAAGAAAAAAAAGAAGAAAGAAAATCCAAGGATTAATGAACAATTTTAAGTAAGGAATATATCTAAGTATTTAAAAAATTTAGTAAAGCACGATTATCTCTTTGGTTTAGTTCATTTGTGTAATGTGATTAAATATTAATTAGCTTAGAAGCGAAAAGATAATCGTTCTCGAATTATGTTGTTTTGGGGTTGTTTAGTATTAAGAATTTTGCAGAAATTGGTAGTGACGTGTGGTTTTGATTTTCAACCACGCTGCAGTGGTATATGTAAATATATGTGTTTGTTTCTTGTCATTTGTTTATTATTTTATACAGGACAATATATGTATTTACCGTTGATTGTTATTCTGTTGTTTATTTAGCCAGGTATGAAACACAGTTGTAACATTTACTTAATTGGTGATCTTGTTTTGACAATTTTAAAAGTAAGCTTTGCATATTTTTGGATTTTTAAGAATAAGGAACAACCTGAAAGTTTATATTTGCCAGGTTGATTGCAAAATTTTCATGTTTGTGTCATTAGAGCAATGCACAATTAACGGATCAGCTGTTGTCTTAAAAATGTCATTAAGTATAATTAAAGACAAGAGTTTTGAGAAATTATATAGGTACGAATGTAAATACGATTCAGAAGTGATATAAAAAGTAAATTAAATTTAAAAGATATCGTTTATGTTAAGAATTTTAAAAATTAATTACCGTTCATTGAATGAATTTGAGTGATAAATTTTATTTTAGAAGTTTTAGTATACGAGGTGTATTCAAAAAGTTTTTAATAACCTCGGTAGTACTAAATTTATTTGAGTTTGAGTTGAATTGTTTGGGACGAGTGTTTGTTTTAGAACCTTCGTATAGGAGTGTACCGAGTAAGCACAATCCTACTTTCCACAATCAGGTAGGGTTAATTAACATCCAGCTTAAGACAATTATTTTAGCAAAGTTTCGATTGTGGTGGCGCCTAGAGACATATTTTTCCCGAATTGAGCTGTTTGAATGTAGGTGTAAGGTGTTTGAGCATATTAATCATTCATTTTACTTATTATTTCGACCACGCCCATCTCCCTGTTAGCTGGCTTGGCAACCCGCTTACATTAGTAAGCATGCACGACGCCTAGTGCGGTTTGGACGTGTAACAACGCACACACACATGCACACGCACACGCACGCACACATGCACACGCACACGCACACGCACACGCACACGCACACGCACAAGGCATTTCCAATAGTGTCAGTTTATTTAGTATAGGAAACGGAAGACAAAGAGCAGCTATTTTAATTAATAATAAAAATGTTGATGCTATTCTTATTCAACAGTTATCTGACGAAGATATTGTTTTGAGTGAAATTGTATTCTATTAGTTAAAATTTTTTATAGTTAGTATGTATTTTGATATCAACCGAAATATTGAAGAAGATTTGAAAAAATAGATAATATTGAATTTATTGGAAATTTTGGTTGTGTGTTTTGCTTAGCCAGTAACTCAAGATCAACATTTTGGAATGATGTTATAAAAAATACTAGAGGTCGAACATTAGCAGAGTTTATAATATTAAAAGACTTACATGTAGTTAATAGTTTAGACGATATCCCTACTTTTATAAGTAATAGAGGTAGCAGTAAGATAGATTTAACTTTATCTAATAATAAATTTGCTTCTTTTATTAAAGACTGGAAATGTGGAGAAACAGAAAGTGGTTCCGATCACAGTGTTATTAATTTTGACATTGAGTGTTTTCAAAATTTTAATTCAAGTGTATCATTTCCAAGATCCAAATTTATTGTTGTGAATGAAAATTATGAAGTTTTTGATATTAGTATTACAGAAAATTTTTACAATACGTTTGAATGCAATCATCTGAACCTTGATTTAGATTTCGAGTTATCAAATAAAGTTAAAAATTGTTTCAATTTAAATAATTTTATGAAAATGTTTCAAGATGCTTTATTACTTTCTTGTAAACAATCTTTCAAAACTTCGAAGAAAGGTTTCAAAAAATTTCAAAAAACAGTTCCATAGTGGAATACAGGTTTTACCATTTTACGTAAAAAAGTTAATGCTCTTAGAAGAAAATACCAAAGAACGAAGGATAACGAAAATCTTAGAGATGAGAGAAGAAGATTATATCTTGACAACAGAAAACAATTTCTTAAACAAATAAATGTAGAAAAAATAAAATCATGGAAGAATATTTGCAATTTAACTACTACTACCAATCCTTGGAACATGGTTTACAAATTAGCTTCTGATAAAGTGAAACAATGTTCAACGTTAAACACTTTAAAGAAAAGTGACGGTTATTTTACAAAAAATTTAAATGATACCATTGAATATTTAATTGAAAACATCATTCCGATAGATAACCCAATATATGATAACGAATACCATAGACAAATTCGTTTAGACGTGACAAAAAATATAAATACTATTAATGATGCTAAATTTACAATTCACGAAATTAGATTTGTTTATGTTATTAATTAATCTAATTAAAACATTAAAAACAATGACAAATCTCCTGGAGAAGGTGGAGTTAACGGTAACATTGTATTTAGATTATTCAATAAATTTTCAAATTTTGTTACTTCAATGTATAATGAATGCTTAACAAGAGGAATTTTTCCGAGTATTTGGAAAACTTCTTTAATAATACCTGTTATTAAACCTGGTAAAAAATATGACGAAGATATTTCGAAGTTTAGACCTATAAGTTTACTAAATGTTGCTGGAAAAATTCTTGAAAAATTACTAATAAACAGAATTATGTATTATTTATATTCAAACAAATTATTAAATGTAAATCAATTCGGTTTTAACCCCTTGAGTCCCATGAATCCAACGGTGGCATCATGGAATATTTGTCCCTATATACCAATGATGCCACATGTGGCATCACATTGTATTGTTAAATAAAAAGTGGGTATTGGCGTTGCAGTTTACTCTACTGAATTGGTATATGACGAAAATTAATTAGGAAGGGATTAGCCACGCCTAAAATTTCCAGTTACGTGCTGAATAGATTCTGTTTGAGCCGTTAGTTAGAACCTTGACGCAGGCTACTTACCTTGGCTTGGAGGTTAGGTAACGTGGTTTGGCTATTTAAAGAGCATTTGTGTTTTAATAAAATTATGAGTGAAAGTGATTCGTCGTTTCTTGACGAGTGACGCCGATTCAGATTTTTTACCGGGTATCTCTAGTGATGATAATATAAGTGACAGCGATGTAGATGCTGAAAATGAACTGCCAGTGCCCATAGGTATGGGAGATTTTCAAGTAGTGCTTGATCCTTTTCAGGGATATGATTGAGACAAATGTAACGTGGGTATCTATCAATAATACTTTTACAGGATAAACGAGACACAGAATTGACTAAATTTGAACCTCGGTTTTATGGTATTCACCCTGCCATAGAAACAGAAATTTTTAAATGTGCTAGAGAGTGTTTCGAAGCTTTTATGTAAAATACGGTTATGAAGAATTTGTGCAAATGGACCAATGAACGTGCCTCTATGTATTTGAAAAATACAGGATCTCTTCGTATACATAATTTACTTTGGAGGGAAGTCAGCGTAGCTGAAAATGTATGTGTTCGTGATATTTTGTTTGTTTATGGGAATTGTAAGGTATCCTACAATTCATGAATACCGGAACCAAAAATCATTTTTATTTGGTGGACCAAGATTGTTTACATGTAACATAATGAGTCGAAACAGATTTTTTTCAATTCTGAAGTTCCTGCGATTCAGCAGTCCTAGAGCGTATGTACAAAATCGACCACTTACTCGCGTTACTATGTTCTTTGCTGCTTTACGAGACAACTGCATGAACCTAATCGATGTTGGAGAAACAGCTGCAATAGATGAGTGTCTTCTTTTATTCAAAGGTCGACTTCATTTTCGTCAATATATAAAAAGTAAGCGTGCACGTTTTGGCTTGAAGCTTTTTTGTCTATGTCTAAGCGATCCTGAGCTTAGAGGGTATACCTATAACTTTAGTCTGTATATTGGAAAAGATATATACCATTTAGAGACATCCCCAATTCGCAACATTTATCCATCTCCGAAAAATTGTAGTTCATCTTTTCAAAATCTATTGGATGAAGGTCGGAGGTTATTATGGACAATTGTACATGTCACTAAGATTAGCTGAATTTATGCTTCAACGAAGACCTATATTACGCACACTCACAACCAGAAGAGGTGTCCCAGGTGAATTAATTGCAGTCCCTCTTCAACCTGGACAGTCCTGTTTTTGAAAAAACGACGTGCTCATTGTGCGATATAAAGATAAAGAGACGTATGTACTAACTACAAAATTGACGGCAGGTTTGTAGACAAAATCCGTTATGAAAAGGTCAAGCCAACACACTGAAAAACCAGAACACATCGATCACTATAATCAAAATATAGGAGCTGTGGATGCAGTCGATCAGGATATCGAACCGTATGACTGTGCACGCAAAATTATTCGTGGTTCAAAAATTGGGATTACATATGATACAAAGAATGGTATGCAATGCAAAAGTATTATACAGTCAATGCAACAACAAACCAACATGCAGAATGTTAGATTTTGAAAAATACTTTGAAGAATTATTGACTTATTACAGTGACAAATATAAAGAAGAAAAAGCTAAAAATTTGAGAAAAGTAAAGAAAGTCATGTGTATGCTAGCAACTTAAAAGAAGAGGGTAAACGTAGGAAACGCTTTTCGTGTGTCGTATGTTACAAAGACAATAAAAAAAGAAAGTATACATCAAATTACTGCCCAACATGCGAAAAAAAAACCTGCGCTGTGCTCGCAGCTACATTTTGAAATGTACCATCAAGATTTATAACTGTTAGTAAATTTTGGTTTTGTTTATTACATATTTCATGTAAATTATGAATAAAAATATATTCCATATATATTCCATATGCTTCCATGCTCATTTATTCCGTTTGTGGTAAATATCAAATTTTTACAAAATTAATTTCTAACCCCCCGGCCTGTTCCATGCTGTCTTAGTCCGCCTATGACTTTTTGACTTAAATATTTTTATAAAAAAGTCAGATATGTCCCCGTGCCACATTCAATAAAAAATCTCCTAGGTAAAAATCAAATTTTGAGAAAATAAATTTATAATCACAGTCCCCTTTTTTAATCCTTTAGTACGCCTCTGATTTTTTTCAATAGTTTATTATGCTACAAAAGTAATCCCCATGCTATATGTAAACAAACATACTGTTTAAACATCAAATCTTATCAACTTTATTTTTTAGTAAATCTGGTATATCAGTGCATACTCAGATATCAGACCTGGGACTTAAGGGGTTAAACCTCAATCAAGCACAGTTGATGCCATTATGTGTTTAAAAGAAAAAATAGTATCCAGTATTAGTAACAATAAAGATATCATTTTAACTAGCTTAGAAGTAAAGGGCGCTTTCGACGCTGCTTGGTGGCCTTCAATTTTAAATGTTCTAATAAAATTCAATTGTCCAAAAAATTTATTCAATCTTAGTAAAGATTATTTTAATCAAAGAAAAGCAAAAATACAATTAAATTATTTATCTAAAGAAAAATCTGTAAGTAAAGGTTGTAAACAGGGTTCTTGCTGTACCCCCGGTTATTGGATTATATTATATAATTCTTTATTGAACTTACAATATAAAAAAGATACTAAAGTTATTGCATTTGCCGATGATATAATTATTATTACTAAGGGGAAAACTGCAATTGAAGCCGAAAATAGTGCTAGTATTGATGTTAACAAAATTTTAACATGGGCAATTGATAATAAAATTCAATTTAATGAAAGTAAATCGAAGGTTTTACTTATATCAAGAAAAAGATCATCTTGTAATTTTAAATTAAATATTTACATAAATAATAAAACATTACAACAAGTGCAAGAATTAAAATATTTAGAAATTTTTCTGGATTCAAAATTTTCATTTGACAAACATATATGTTATATAACTTCAAAATGTAGTAAATTTATAAACATAATTTCAAAATCAGCAAAAATTAAATGATTAAGACGATGTACTAAAAATAATTTATAACGGAGCAATTTTACCATTACTATCTTATGGGGTTTCTGTTTGGATAGATGGTTTAAAAAAGAAAAAGAAGAGTTCAAAATTGGAGAGTATTCAAAGACTAATGAACATCAAAATATCAAAAGGTTATCGTACTATTTGTATCCTGCATCCTGTATTATTTCTGGCATGACTCTATTATTATTAAATTACAAGAACTATCGGATATTTACAATACTATTAAAAACTAGAGTACTAAATTATAATTTTGACCATCCTAACAATTTCTGATTGGCTACATCCAAAAATTTAATTATAAATACAGAATGTACTAATTACACATATGAAATATACACGAACAGTAAGTGAAATGAAAAGTATTGTGCCATTGTTATTAGTAAATAATAAGATTTTGGCAACTTTTAAGTATAAATTAAATTGTATTTCAGTGTCCCAACGATAGAGTAAAGTAAGTTTATGCTTAACTAGAATTATTTTGTAAATATTGTATGGACCATGGGGTAGAGGTAGAATGTGATTTTTAAAATATTGGAAATTATACAGGTGTGCCAGAAAAGCAGGACGTGAAAAGTATAATTTTTTAAATAGAACACCCGTATTTGATTTTAGTTTTAATTTACGTGTCCATACAAACATATTTTGTCATACAAAAATTGGCTGAAAGTTTTAGTTCTTGAGATATTCGCGTTTAAAGATTATTATGGTCATTTTCGTGGTTGATGAATGGGCAATTGTTCCGTTATTTCACAATAAAAAAATTGATATTTCGTGTGAAAAATGAGTGATATTATACTAACGTTTAGACCGAGTAGTATTATAATTTCTCAACAGTGTTTGTTATAACCATTCAAATTTGAAAATTCTCAAATTAAAAAATCAGTTTTTTTTAATTGCACACTATATATTTTTATTTCATTTTATTCGGATTAAAAATCTATCATTTTGTCAAATATATCCTATATCTATCTTTGATAGTTTTCGAGAATTTCGATTTTTCTCACTAGCTACGTTACATACGATACTATAACATTATTGTGGATCGTGGTAGCCATGGAAAACAATTGACGAAATAAAACAAACCACCTAAGCGAGAATATTAACAGTTTTTATTAATGAGAAACAGTAATTCAATAATTATTCAACATTGCGTCTTAGTAAATGCTCAAATAGACGCTTCTTGCTGAATACACATATTGAGCCTTTTTCTCATGTTCTGTCTCACTTGATAACATAAGAGGGTCACTGTGCGACAAGCTTCGAATTCTATTTTTCATGTCCTCCCTTGTTGTAGGTTTAATAATATACAGATCTTTTATGTATCCCCATAGGAAAAAATCCAGTGGAGTTAAATCGCATGACCTGGGTGGCCATAATATAAAGCCATTACGTCCTATCCATTTCTACGGGTATTGCTGGTCAAGAATTTTACGTCCCGATAAAATGTGAGGTGCACCATCCTGTTGCAACCACATATTTAGTCGTCCTTCTAAATTGATATCCTCAAGTAACACAGGCAATTCTTCACGTAAGAAATGCAAATAGCTGCGGCCCGTTAATGGATCATCAAAAAATAGGGACCGATAATTTGGTCATTAAGTATACCACACCACACATTTAGTGACCAATGATTTTGGTTTTGAACTTTCGTAGCCAAAATGGATGATCAATGGCGTAATAGTGCATATTATGCCGATTTACAGCCATTACTTTTAAACGTCGCCTCATCGGAAAACATTATGGAGCACAAAAGTTGTTATTTAATTGCAGCCGTTGATTAATGATATTGCAGAATTCAATTGTCTTGCAAAATCCTCTTCTCGCAATTCTTGATGAAGCTCAATGTGATAGGGATGGTACTTATACTTCAGCGTTGTTCGATTCACGTTTGATTTGAGGTATCACATATCGTCGCTAATGTTCAAGAACTCACTTGGGGATTTTCTTGAATATTTAATAATATTTCAAGTTCTTTTCTTCATTAGCTGCCCTTTTATTAACAACTTTACGTTTGAAGTATTTAACACTACCGCTAGAATCAAATCTATCCATCAAATTTTCCAAGCCAACAGTAGTAGGTATTCGACGTTCAGGATATTTCATTTTGTAGATTCGTTGTGCAATAAAGGGTTTTTCAGCCTCGCCCAACACGTATATCGTATCAATTAATTCATTTGTCGAATAATGCATAATTGATACAAGAATTGATAACAAGTTAAATGCGAAAACGACAAATTTAATATGTGTTTATTTTGACAAGTAGGAAACCTTTGTATCTTAGTAACGCAATTATTATTTTCCATGGCTACCAAGATCCATGCAATGCAATGTTATCGAAAATAAAGTAGCTAGTGTGAAAAAATCGAAATTACTCGAAAACTATCAAAGATAGATATAGGATATATTTGACAAAATGATAGATTTTTAATCCCGAATAAAATGAAATAAAAATATATAGTGTGCAATTAAAAAAACTGATTTTTTAATTTGAGAATTTTCAAATTTGAATGGTTATAACAAACACCCTGTTGAGAAAATTAGAAATACTACTCGGTCTAAACGTTAGTATAATATCACTCATTTTTCACACGAAATATCAATTTTTTATTGTGAAATAACGGAACAATTGCCCATTCATCAACCCCACGAAAATGACCATAATAATCTTTAAACGCGAATATCTCAAGAACTAAAAACTTTCAGCCAATCTTTTGTATGACAAAATATGTTTGTATGGACACGTAGAATTAAAAACTAAACGCAAATACGGGGTGTTCTATTTAAAAAAATCATACTTTTTCACGTCCTGCTTTTCTGGCACACCCTGTATAACTTCCAATATTTTAAAAAAATGCACACTTCTTACCTCTACCCCATGGTCCATACAATATTTACACAAATAATTCTAGTTAAGCATAAACTTACTTTACTCTATCGTTGGGACACCCTGTACAAACAATCAAGCGGAAAGTTTTTGCTATATTAAAATCGTTGCAAAAAATGAAAAAAATTATTCCAGCAGATAATGAAAAGTGAATTATTATTTTCACATATAGCACAATTACTTGAGATTGCTTACAAAATAACGCCATTCATTATTCCATAATTGACCAAATTAGAAAAACTATTATTGATTTAGAATTGAGTAATTGGAGAATAAGCTTTAAATGGATAAAATCTCACACAGGCATTGCATTGAACGAATTTGCTGATAGATTAGCAAAAGAAGCAACATTTTTAAATGACGACTTAATTGTTTATAACAAAATTCCAAAAAATGTAATTATACATGAGATACAAAAATTAAGTTTAATCAAATGGCAAACTTTCTGGCAAAATTCCGTAAAAGGATTAGAAACGAAGTTATTCTTTCCGTCCATTTGTGAAAGACTAAAAATAAAAATTAACTTAAAGCCAATTTTTATAGTAATTATATCAGGACATGGCAAAATAAGAAGTTATTTATTTAAATATAAAATAATCAATAATCCTAACTGCATATGTAATAATAATGAAGAACAAACAATTGAACATTTGATCTATGATTGTAAATTACTAAACATTAGTAGAAAGAAATTAAAATATGAAATTTTACTAAAAGGGGATGTTTGGCCAGTAGCAAGAAAAGAACTAACTTCTAAATATTTATACGAATTTCTAAAATTTTTGGACAATCTGAATCTTGATATTTTATAAATTATATCAAAAACTTCAATTACTTAATGTACAAAATTTAGACAAATGCCTAATATTTCTTTTATATTTTATTTAGTTTAGTTTTATGTTAGTATAGCCATAGGTGTATAATAGTGTGTTACATACAATTTTGTTTTGTATGAAATTGTTATGTGTTGTATACCACATAGTTTGTAAGTTAGAGAATTACTGAGTATTCTAATTTTAATCATACTGAAACGAAATATGTAAGGGAAATTATGTATTTAGACTTATTTATGATAATTAATGCAAAATGCATGTAGTATTACAAAATTGAAATTGTAATGGAGCATGCTGTAAATAAAATTACTTTAAAATTAAAAAAAAAAGACACAGACACACAGACACACAGACACACAGACACACAGACACACAGACACACAGACACAAGACACCCAGACACACAGACACACAGACACACAGACACACAGACACACAGACACACAGACACCCAGTCACACAGACACACAGACAAACTGTAAGGTTGCGTTGACGCACCCTGTATGTAGGATGTTATAATGACGTGTGTTACGTGTTTTGGGTACGGGTGTATTGAGTTTGAACGAGAAAAAATTTTTTTTTTGTGTACGCATAATGTATGTGGGTGGGTGATACGCCACTGGAAATTTAGGAGAAATATTATTCAGTATGTAGATACGTGTATTTGAATGTTATAGAGACATTGGTGTTGGAATAAATAGATTCTGACGAATGTAAATGTGAAGAGAAATTTGTAGATGGACGATAATGTTTGCTACTGTTTGACTACCTAATAAAGAATGGAATGTTGGAGGATAGAAGAGTAATCTTGGCCGGAAGATGTGAGTGTATAAGTGTAGAATGTTTTAGAAAATATGTAGAGAAAGATTTGGTATGTTTAATTGTTAATTTTAGAAAGTTCTCGTAATGTTGTGCAATCAGTGTTGAGAATACGTGTACGTATATAAGATTTGAGACCTTAGACGGTACTTATTTTTGCAAATGTTGCGGAAGGAGACGAGCGCAGGTGAGATAAACGTTGAAAGTTGTGTAATGGTCCAGAGTGGCCACTGAATGAATGTGATGACGAGAAATGGCTTCTCCATAAAGTAATTGTAAAATTTGTGGTAAAACAAACATGGCGATGTATTGTAGTTATGAGCGTGGTTGTACAGAGGGTAGTCGGACTAAGAAATTTGAATGATACCATTGGTGAATATAGCGCGGAAGTCAGACATGTTTAAAGATGGATGGCTTAAGGTATAAATAGGAAAGTCAGATTGACGTGAGCTTTATTAGCTTTTAAGTTGTAGCTTTAGCTTTGGTTGTTGCTTGGAGAGCTCGTGGAGACGCGCGGTGAAGTGTGAAATTAGAATGGGTTGAGTTGGAGTTATATTTGTGAATAATATTGAAGGCAGTCATTGTTTAAACAACTGCGAACCCGAAAGGGGATGAATCGTATAAGACATTCATAAATAAAACAATTAATTAAATTGAGATTGAAGATAAAATCAGTTTGTTTATTTTCAAGAAAGTAAAAGTGCGTAAGCAGATTTATAAAGGATAACAGTTATTACTTATAGTGTTGAGTGCGCGTGTTCTTGTAACGATATTTAGTTAAAATTATTTATGGGACCACCTTTAAGAAACGAAATATTCATAATAAATTGAGCCAATGTTAAGGTAATTTTATATGACATTAAAGTTTATTTGTGTTAAGGAAGACTTAATTGTCCTAAAGGTTGTGAGAAACTTTAAGAGGCAACCAAACGTGTACAGATTATTACGTTATTGAGTAATAACCTCATAGTTGGACTAATCGAGTGCAGAAAGGAATAAGTGTTTGAAATTGGAGTATTGTTATGTGCCTTCAGGCAATTTAAGGATACAAATGGACTACAATAATTGATTTACGGGAAGAAAGAAAGCGTAGGATTAATGGACAATTTTAAGTAAGAATTACATTTAAGAATTTTAAAATCAGATAAGCACGATTATCTTTTGTTAGTTTAATTTGCGTATGTGTAATTTTTAAATAGTTTTGAAGGAAAAATAATCGGTCTCGAGTTATGTTGTATTGGCTGTTTTAGTAGTAAGAATTTTGTAGAAACGCAAGTTTGTTTTGACAGTAACGTGGTGGAGTGGTTTATCAACCACGCTGTTGTGTATGTAAACATTTGTGTATTATTTTGTGCAGGACAATATATATTTATCGTTGACTTTTATTCTGTTGTTTATTTAGCCAGTTATGAGATACATTTGTGACGTTTACTTAATTGGTGACCTAGTTTTCGACAACTTAAATGTAAACTTTGCATATTTTGGATTTTAAGATTAATGAACAACCTGAAAGGTATATTTGCCAGGTTGATTGCAAAATTTTCATGTTAGTTTCGTTTAACGCAGTACACTAATGACGAATCAGCTGTTGATTTAAAATTTTATTAAGTACTAAGAGATGAGTTTTGAGAACTTACTATTTACGAATGTCAATGATTCAGAAGTATTATAAAAATTAAATTAAATTTAAAAGATATCGTTCATGTTAAATTAAACCTTCAAGGATTATTCTCGTTTGACTGTTTTGCAGCACTTTATCACTATTATATTGAGTAACAATTATTAAGCCGATGACATTGATTTTTTTGGTTAGAATTTTAAAATTAATTATAGACCATTGAATGAAGAACATTTTATTCATTAATAAGTAGAATTAACTTTATATGTATACGAGGATACGTAGAAAATATAACTGTTGGTTACGTGAATGCAGTTAAATTTGAGTGATAAATTTTGTTTGGAAATTTTGGTATACGAGGTGTATTCAAAAGTTTTAATAACCTGGGTAGTACTAAATATATTTGAGTTTGAGTTGAATTGTTTGGGACGAGTGTTTGTTTAGACCTCGTGTGAGAGTTTACTGAGTAAGCACAATCCTACTTTCCACAATCAAGTAGGGTTAATTAACACCCAGCTTAAGACAATTATTTTAGCAAAGTTTCGATTGTGGTGGCGCCTGTAGACATATTTTCCCGGACTGAGCTGTTTGAATATCGGTGAAAGGTGTTTGAGCGTATTAATCATTCATTTTACTTATTATTTCGACCACGCCCATCTCCCTGTTAGCTGGCTTGGCAACCCGCTTACATTAGTAACAGAAACAGGGACACACAGACACACAGACACACAGACACACAGACACACAGACACACAGACACACAGACACTCAGACACACAGACAGACAGACCCACTGCACAGACACAAAGAGCCACAGAACCATAGACACTGTGCTTTTTTTCTAAAGAATCATGATGTAATACGCTAAGATAACTCAAGTGTCTTCAAATGCACCTTACTAAATTCTTCGTAATTATTTATAGTTATTTGAAAGTCTGGTAAGACAAGAATCCAATAAAAATTGTCAAATATAATACAGAATTCTAAGAATTTATAATTGCAAAATTTTTAGATAAGTATCTATATTTTTTTAAATATTTTACTTGGCTTTTTGAATATTTTGGTCAGTTTTAAACGAAGGAATAATTTACTAATTTTATTTGTAATGCTTATAGTTTGGATTTAACACAATACATTCAGGTAATACAACATTAGTTTATTTGCAGTAATAAGATTTTGATAGATAAAACTGCAGTCACTTTAGAGAAAGTATAATTAGCAGTGACATGCCTACATTTGCATAAAAGCAACCTTCAAGGTTGACATAAAATGAAAACCTCATGAATTAAAATTGAAACTATTATCGAATGCTTCATATATTTTCACATTATAAATTGGTAGTGTTTTATTTCTAATACTCAATAATAATTAAATTTAATTGTATATTTTTACGCGATTTAATTTTCCGATTAATAATAATTAAATATTTATTGATACTAAACGCATTTTCTTAATTTTTTAAATTTTGATATACTGTTTTGAAAATAATAAATATATATATTTTAATTATAAATGTACTTATATTTTTAAATATATATATAATATATATAATATAATAAGTTTATTTTAAATACGAAGTAATAAATGGATAAATATTTTAATAATAATAATAATAATTTTAACTCAAACAGATTTTATAAATCCAATAATAGGACAGTAAGTAAAATCGGAAACTAAAACTAAAACTACGTAGTATAACTTAAACTAATGTCTATAGAACACAATGTACAAAAAAGAAAAAAAAATCTTAACAGAAACAAAGTTTTTATAGAAACAGTTAAACGACAAATTAATATAATTTGTTCATTGCAGGAAGAAAAAGAAAAGATAGAATTGTTTATATTGATTTACGACTAATACAATTAAAGTTTGACAAACAGTAAAATAGGAGATTTAAACAATGAGTCTGTTCAGGAATACAAATAATGAAAAGTTTTTGAATTCATGAAGGACGAGAAACGAAAAGGACGCACTTAGAGCTGCAGTAATAAGATTGTTTAATAGACTATACAGTCACTTTAGCTGATCCTATAGTATCTGCTAAACCAAATTATATAATTTTGAAAATTTGGTGACAGGGTAATGATGTTAGTAACTCATCTAAAATATTTCAGTTCGTACCACTTCGGTTATACCGAAGTTTCGGTACTATCTGTATTTTAAATGAAACACCTATATTAATACTTATTTGGATTCTATGTCGAATTTTAAGGTAAGTTTGTTAAATAAATTTAGATACGAAATTTCAGTCGTTATTAAAAAACATTTTTTAAAAATTGACAGATGCGGTCTTAGTAATAACTCGTTAATTGTTCTGTTCCTGTCAAACAATTTGAATAAAACTTTGAGTGTTGTAGGCAAAGGTTTATTGCAACAGTCTAAAAATGACATTTGCATTTTTCATAAAAATAAAATTATGAATGTCTAACTGACTATCAAAAATGCAAGTTACTCAAAAAATCAAATGGAAACCCTATTTTTATTACTCAGATTGATTTAACGTCAAAAATTAATAAGTTTGTTTAAAACTTTATTTGCCTAAACGTAACAGTTTCATACTTATTATCAAAAAGTACCAATTTTAAAATTTGTGATAAAAATGAGCTTTTGCTGTAATGTACTCGTTCAGTAATACAATAAAATTTAAAAAGACATATTATCAAATGCCGTGCAATGTTTATCATTCATCATCGTCAAACACATCATCCATATTTACTTGAGCAGGGCTATAAGAAGATAATTAAAATTTAAAAATAAAAACAATCATATACTTACATTCCACCAGTTGTACAGCTTCAACAAATTATCGTACTTTCCATCGAATCGATATTATTATTCCAAATTCTATGATTTCAATATTGTGCTTTATCAACAATTGGTCGGTTAATAATACCACTGAAACAATCCCAAAATTGTTAGCTGATAAAGATTCCATAGCGATATGATGCTCTTCAAAACAGAACAAATTAACTGACCCTGCACGCTTTTATACTATTCTTTCAGGTAGGCTAATTTCAAGTAGGCTTCAAAACCTATTTAATAACTTCAAGGTCAACTTTTTCATGTTAAAATTTTCTGGTAGAATAAGTATGCTGTTGTAAAATAAGTTTCATAACAACTTCAATAATTTAAAGGCCAACTTGTTTCTCAAGGTAAAATAAGTATGATATTTATCTTCGAATGATCTGAAGGTGAAGTCAGGTAATTAATTTGTACATAAAGAAAATTGGCATCAAAAAATTAATAATTTTAATAACGTTTTATTTTAGCTAAACGTTTTATAACCAATCATTACGGTATAAAACACTTAGTTAAACTAGATCAGTCGTTTAACTTCATTGAAAATAATTTTAATTAAAATGTAAAATACACTAAAACTAATCATCATTTTATTACAGAGCAGTATTCTGTAGTAATCTTTAAAACACTTTTTATTGTTATATTTCAGATTTTATGGAAATAATTAAAAGTCTATTCTGTCTGGACTGATCCTCATAATTAAGTTTTTAAATCAAATTTAATCATTTTAATATCAAGGCATTGTCTTTTTTAATTGTATATTTACAGAAATCCACTAGATAAACATTTTCGAAACACTATGTGTTTTAATGACCTTGCAATTAGGAACAGCTGATAGCTCCATTAAATGAAGTTAATTAACTTTTACACGATCGAGGTAAATAAAAATGCAGTAAACAATTATATAAACTCGTGAATCATTATTATTTCGTTATAAGTTAAGAATAGAATTACAACCGGTAATTAAAAGGAAGTGTAAAAACATTTTAAAGCTAATTATACAATACTTTATAATAAAACCTATTACAATTACATTTAAACAAAAAATGCTATCTATTCAGAATTATAGTATAGATAAACATTAATACTTGTTAATATCAGTATTGAAAAAATTTTAAAATTCAGTTAAATTACATATAACATGACCGATAATGCTACTGAAAGCTAAAATAGTTTAAAAGTATGCTGTTGTAATTTCGTATATAAACGCGCTGTGTATTAATAGAAATATTTTCAATAACATTTTCTTAGTATAATAGACATAAACAGATACACATGAGTATTAATAGAAATATCCTTAATAACATTTTTCTTAACATTATAACCTAGGGTTAAATTCAATCATTGAAAAGATCTAATTATAAATCCAGTTAGAATACCCGAGCTGAGAAAAACAAGAGAAATGATCTACCAGAAACAATAAGCTTAAATACAGTAGACTTCAGA
The DNA here is from genome assembly GCA_036346205.1 of Vesta saturnalis. NCBI lineage: Eukaryota > Metazoa > Arthropoda > Insecta > Coleoptera > Lampyridae > Vesta > Vesta saturnalis. The sequence continues at coordinate 1,051,111 of JARFJB010000102.1, forward strand.
CAAATACAGCTAAGCAGAGACCAGATAAATACAGTCCTCACGTTAGCAACATAAAAAGTCCTAGCTGTCAAAAGGTCCTTAATTAAGGTTTGAAAAATAACCAAAAGAAATCATAAAATAAGGTAATAAATACGGTCCTTCACATAAGCTAATAAAAACAAAAAAGTCCCTAATACTACCAATAATAATTAGGGTTTAAAATAGCTGTCAAAAGGTCTTTAATTAGGTTAAAATTCCATCAAGAGTTGAAAATACACGCTATAGTAAGCAGTAAAAATAAGTGGAAAACGCGATCACGTAGTATAAATCTTCACTAAAAAGAATGTACTATTGTTACGTTTAGACAAATAAAGTTTTAAACAAACTTACCTTAATGTTTGACGTTAAATCGATCTGAGTATTAAAAATAGGGGTTTCCATTTGATTTTTTGAGTAACTTGCATTTTTGATAGTCAAGTTTAGACATTCATAATTTTATTTTATGAAAAATGCAAATGTCATTTTTGCAGACTGTTGCAATAAACCTTGCCTACAACACCTCAAAGTTTTATTCAAATTGTTTGACAGGAACAGAACAATTAACGAGTTATTACTAAGACCGCATCTGTCAATTTTTTAGAAAAATGTTTTTTTAAAACGACTGAAATTTCGTATCTAGTTTATTTAACAAACTTACCTTAAAATTCGACATAGAATCTAAAATGTATTAATATACGGGTGTTCTATTTAAAATAAGTATACCGACTTCCGGTATAACCGGAAGTGGTACGAACGTGAAAATATTTTAGATGAGTTAGCCCTAACATCATTACCCTGTCACCGAATTTTCAAAATTATAGTAAGTTTGGCTTAGCAGATACTCATAGGATCAGCTCCCAAAGGCGGACCCTGCAGAGAAACGCGATACCATTCATGATTGGTCTGGAATCCAGTGACAAGAAGTGCAACGTAGATAAAACATTTTAAAGTGCAAAAACTTTAAAAACTTCCTCTAAACAGTCTCCAAGGCAGTTGTGCGAATGCTATAAACCGGATTATAAATTAAAGAGCAGTATTCAAGTTTAGATCGAACTAGATAAAAGTATAGCGATTGAAGTGCCAATTGATTCAAAATATCTTTACTATTACGAAAGATAAAGCCCAGAAAACGGTTTGCTGAACGGCATACTTGACTTATATGGTCGGAGAAGGTACATTTACTGTCATATATCACACCTAAATGTTTTACTAATTTGCACTTGTATTAAAATAGAATTAATCGAATAACTGATTATGACTGGATTAACTCTACGAGTGTGTGTAATTACTTTACACTTACTTACATTCAGTGTTACTAAATTGTTATCGCACCAATCTGATAATAAATTGATATTTTTTGAAGTTCTAGACACTCCCTAGAATTATTTATCGATGAATACATTTTGAGATCATCAGCAAACAATAACTTACGACAGCGCAATACATCAGTTAGATTATTTACAAACAGAACAAACAGCATTATAATAATTAAAGTTGTTAAATGTAATACACTGAAGGTGAGTTTCAAGATAAGATCTGAAGAAGTTTAAAAGGCTATAGTGCAATCCATAAAATTCCAGCTTATCGATTAAGATGCTGTGTGGGATATGATCAAAAGTCTTAGAGATGTCTGTGTATACAATAACTTGTCCTCTTTGATAAAATACTTCAGATGTATACTGACTAAAGCATGTCAGATTAGTAACAGTAGATTGCTTGTTCATGAAATCATGTTGATCCTCGAATATATAGTTCCTAGTGTTCCTACTACAATTACATGATTACGTGAAACTCGTAAGAAAATGTAACCTAATTACGGTTTTAATCAAATTGGAAGTTATTACCAAACTAGTATTTGTGATCAAACAAGGGAGTAGCCGTTGTGACAAAAAGGAGAGTAATTGTTATGGTTAAAGCAACCTGTTGATTAAGAGTGTCTGCAACTGTTGTGATCAAAATGGCCGTAATGGGCCACACCTGCTGTTGGTTCTTGTGAACATAGTCACCGCTATGATTATGACAGTAAAAGTGACTAATTCTCTTCTCAATGTTAACATTAAATCAATACGGTCCACCATTGGGTTGCTTGCTATCATTAATGAGGGATGCATTACGTTTGAAAATAAAGAATAAGGCAACGTTTTTAGATCTGAAAAAGGCTTTTGATTGTGAAAAATTTTAAATATTGTAATTTTGATTTAACGAGTTTGCCATGTAAACTTCAGCTGCCGCAAAGACAGTAGCTCATTATGAAGGAGGGGGCGGGCATGGATTAGTACCCAGAAGGAAATCACACAAAATGCGCACCCCAACAGCTTTAGAAGCTGTCAATTAGTATAATAATTTTCTGAATCAGTTAAAGTTTTGGTAATTAAAATAAATTATAATCTAGTGCAGTCTGTACAGAACAGGTTTTATTATTATTAAAGTTATGTGGTCATAATACTACAACAAGTAAGAATCATCACAAGCTTTTGCTGTATTTGTTACAAACTAGGGAAGGCTTGGAAATGAGAGTTAGATTAGCAATAAATGGAATTACTGAATTGCAGTCAGGCAATTTGCTTCGAAGTACTATTAGAAGAATTGGACTATGCGTGGAAAATAATGCTCAACATTTTGGAAATTTGTAAACTTCAGAGTGGCGAATTATTACCAAAAATCCATACACAATTGGTCCTCCTACGTATAATCTTGCAAAACATCTTACATTTTTATTATAACCTCATATAGGTAAAACACCCCATTACATTAAAAATTCTGCCAACTTTGTTGAAAAAATGCATAGTTCCAAAATTGAACTGTGAACCATATCTGCAAACTCTTTTTGAAGATTTCTTGGATAAACTGCCTCCAAATATTCATCCAATAAGTTTTCAACAGGATGGGGCTCCGCCACATAGTAGTAGAGTTGTGGTAAGTTACTTGAATGGAAGGTTCAGAGAAAATTGGATGGTGACAAATGGGCCAATGCATGGCCTCCGAGGTCACGGGATCTTATGCCATTGGATTTTTTCATATGAGAGTTAGATTAGCAATAAATGAGGTTACTGAACTGCAGTCAGGCAATTTTATTCGAAGTACTATTAGAAGAATTGGACTACGCGTGGAAAATAGTGCTCAGCATTTTGTAAACTTCAAAGTGGCTAAATATTACCAAAAATCTATACACCTAATATTGCTTTAAGGCCTATTGTTTGTGCATTTGATTACATTAAAAATTCTGCCAACTTTGTTGAAAAAATGCACAGTTCTAAAATTGAAGAGGGTGATATAATGGTCAGTTTTGATGTTGTTTCACTTTTTACAAAAGAAACTAGTGAATATATTGATCACCTTTTTCCCAAGGATATAACCATTGTTTTTCAGCACTAACTTACTACAACTTATTTTCAGTGGAATAGTAAATTTTATCAACTGATTTATGGTGTAGCAATGCTTAGTCCTGTCATAGCTAATTTTTACATGGAAATATTTGAAACAGCGTTACAAAATACACCTAAAAAACTAAAACAGTTTGGTATACATATGTAGATGACACATTTGTTATTTGGAGACATGGAGAAGAGGCATTGCATGAGTTTTTGGTTTTTATAAATGGTATACATCCTAGCATGGAAAAAGAAACTAATGGAAGTTTACCATTTCTTCACATATTAATATATAAGAATAACAATTTCTATCTTTTAAGGTTTATGGAAACCGACACACACTGGTAGATATCTTCATACATTATTCAACCACCATCCATATCAAAAAATTAGTGTAATTAAATCTTTAGTAGATCGGGTAAAACGAATTTGTTACCCTGAATTTTTGAATGATGAATATAAATATTTAAAAAAATCCTTACAAGATAAAGGATGTTCACTAACAGATATAAATCATATTATTATACCTTCTAGACATAACCTTTAAGAAAAACCAGTTCTTAACGGTGGTACTGCTTTTATTCCTTTTATAGCTAATGTTACAGATAGAATTGAAAAAATCCTAATTAAACATGGCACTAGGACTATTTTTAAACCTACAAGAAAAATTAAAGAACATTTAAGATCACCTAAAGATGTTTGAAACCCATTATCATCTTCCGGAGTGTATAAATTATCTTGTTCTTATGCAAAAGTATACATTGGAACCATAAAACGTAGCTTTGATACAAGACGTAAAGAATACATGAGATTTTGTAAATTAGGTCAACCAGAGAAGTCTGCCCTGAATAACGGAAATCATGACATTCAATGTGACACTACGGAAATATTGTCAAAACAAACTCATTATTATGTTCGTTTACAATAATTTTAATAGACAAGAAGAAAATCTCCGTTTAAATAGGTTTTGGCATCTTATAATTTAAAAAAGGCATAATGATTTTGGTTTTGACTTTTGGTATGTATAGGTTTTTTGCTGTGTTTTTCCTAGACCTTGAAGCAAATGCTTTACCAATTATATGTTAAATTACCACAGCGTTATAATTTAAGATAAGTTGCACTTATTGTCAATGCTATTTCTTTGTTAGATTTAACTGGATTATTTTAATTGAAGTCATGTTTATATTTGTGAATGCTATCATTTTCAAATTGAAGTTTTTCACAACTTCACACTTACACCAAAATTTGATTAAATTTTGTTAAATGTGTTTTTTTGGCTGACATTTTTCATTGTTAGCCTTCAACCGTTAGAGGGTGTTCTGATTTGTCATCTTTAAGACAGTTTAACAATATTTAATTTTTAATGATTTGGTTATTTTTTACTAAAATTTAATTCTATAGTTGGCTATATTTTTTCTCAATCTGTTATATTAATAGCAGGCTGATATTTATGTTTTAATTTTTCAACTTTCGTAAAATTGTTCTTTAACAATTTTGATAGATAATATTACTATTAACCAAGATAACTGTAAGTGTTATCGAAACGTTTGAATTGTATAATATAAAATACACCATTAAAAAAAACTTAAAAAAGATAAGTGTTTTATTAGGATTATTTGTGTTTATTATTTTTTAATACTTTGTTTAGTGGTCAAAATTGTGCTTCAAGTTGTTTTCTTTAATTTCCACTGACTAATAAATATTTTTGTTGTAAAGGTATTGCTAATTAAAAAATGTTTGATTTAGGATATTAGAAAAATGCATTCTAGAACGGTATTGGAACCCAAGTACATCAGAGTTATGGAGTTCGAATTCTGTTACACTATACATTTTTCGTAATACTCCTTCTTTCTATGAATCCGTTGAGTGAGAAATAAAATTTTAATTAATGTTGTTAATTTATAATGTCTAAATCTGCTAACAATTTTAATTAAAAATATAAAATGGCTTAACAATGAATCGTATTGAGTAAAAGTGAAGGATAAATAAATAATTTACACTTGGCTGAAATTTAAATTTGATGTTTCCATCTTAGTTTTTATGATACTGGGAATTTAGCTTAGAATTTTTTTTACAATTTGAAAATTATACAAAGTCTCTACAGCGACTGATTAGAACGAAATAAATGAGAATAAGAAACACAAAATTGTGTACAGGGACCTTTAATTTCGTAGCGGAATAAGCAGTAGTAAATGCAATAAAATAGTTTTCGGTAGCCATTTAAAAAACAAACGCCATTTTGGTATACATGGCTGAAAGAAGAAATTCAAGGGGAATCAGGTGTGTTCAAAACTGTACAAGGTGACATTTAAAATAATAAAGTAAAAGGCACTCCCGGGAAACCGGAAGTGCAAACATAGTTTAGTTTGGACAAAAAAAAGGCCAATCACTCATTATACGAGCCTACAAATCTTAAAATAACTTATTTCTAAATAGCAAGCTACGGGGGTGTTAGATGTCTCTTGTGCAGCCGGTGTATACATTTTGTAAGAATTAAACGAAAAAATCAGGTTCAAGTAAAATTAAGAGAATATTCTATGCTTCCAAAGTACATAACTGTAAAATCACAAACAAACAGGTTAGTAGCAACTGAATGCACAAGGTGAAAAAAATTTAAGAACGCGATTAGGCGGATGCGCCAAATCAACATTTGATATGATAAATGTTTTCATATTTCACTTGTAACGAGCTGTTAAACTAAAACATTCTGCAAACACAAGAATTAGGGGATCTTCGTGCTTAGTGACTTCGTTTGAAGAATAATTCCTATAAAAGGATCATATTTCTAGATGTGGGAGCAAGAATTTGTCAACAAGAGCTTACGACGATTGTAAGAATATGTCCCTTATTTCAAGATGTTGGGCCAATGACCTGTTAAAAGGACCTCGGAAATATTAGCAGTTGAAACAGGATGAACAACACAAAGCTCTTTAATACGTGGTAAAAAATGAGCCTAGGCCCATACAAGAATTGCTTCCAGTAACGGCTAACCCCCATTTAGAAAATTGTACCAGTTTTGTAAAACCAGTCACTAAAAGAATGAGCTGAAGAATTACTATAAAGTAGATTAATAAAACATTCTTGTAAAGAGGTCATATTGGTATGCTTACTACCGACAGGTGCGGAAATTTTACTAAATGAACCTCTAAGTTCACTAGTTGAATTAGCAACAGGCCTTTGGTTTTGAATATCATCATTTTCCTGAGTTGGATCACTTTCTTGTGGAAAAGTCATACTTTTGAAAATGAAAAGATTCATGGCGTTCACTCACACGATCAATGATTTCCAAACACTGTCAAGTAAGAAATTAAAATTATGAAAGTAATTCATTATCAACGAGTTAAACAAGAAATTAGTAAATAATGTCTAACCAACTCATGAGGTTCTTCAACATTTCAAAGACATTCATTAGGTTCCTTATGAGATTATTAATGTTGGATTTAAACGTTTAATTGCAATTTTGGAGTGAGGGAGTTTACGCTTCTGATCTACGGTTAACAATTTTGTATTCTAATTCAAAAGTCAACTCATTCGTTCGTAAAACCTGTACGTTCACATTGCAATATTTAAAAGAATAAAAGTGACAAAAATAACTGTTACTATTAGCAATTAGTCTTTTAAATTAATTAATAATTGTCAAATTAAATAGGTATCGAAACTTTAGTTTCTGTTTCGGTCGGGTCCCTCGTTGGGCTCCAAATCTTTGCCACTTGAATTTCCCAGAATACAATAAACTATCGCGGTATCCAAGCTAGCGGTCATTGTGTAGGAGGGAGGAGTAGAAATGGAGCACCTCGCCTTTTACTTTTGGGACGTCATTTGACCTTGGGAATTTCCCAAGGCCTGCCACGTGGTTGACCACTCTTTCAACTTGAGAAAGTTGTTTACCTTGAGAAAGTTGTTTACCTTGCGAAAGTTGTTTACCTTGAGAAACAGGCTTACCTTCAAAAAGCTGTTTTCGTGTTTTTCTTAGGGCGTGTTTGTGTTTGCATGTTTTCGCATTTGCGTGATTGCATGTTTTCGTGTTTACGGATTAGCATGCTTTCGTGTTTGCGTGCTTGCATGTTTTAGTGTTTACTTGTTTTCGTGTTTGCGTATTTTCGCCTTAGAGCGTTTTCGTGTTTGCGCGTTTTCGTGTTTGCGCGTTTTCGTGTTTGCGCGTTTTCGTGTTTGCGCGTTTTCGTGTTTGCGTGTTTTTGTGATTGCATGTTTTTGCCTTCGGGCGTTTTCGTGTTTGCGTGTTTTCGTTTTGTATGTTTTCGCGTTTGCCTGTTTGCGTGTTTGCATGTTTTCGTGTTTGCGTGTTTTCGCCTTAGTGCGTTTTCGTGTTTGCGTGCTTGCATGTTTTAGCGTTTGAGTGTTTTAGTGTTTGCATGTTTTCGTGTTTGCGTATTTTCGCCTTAGCGCGTTTTCGTGTTTGCGCGTTTTCGTGTTTGCCTTAGGGCGTTTTTGTGTTTGCATGTTTTCGTGTTTGCGTGATTGCATGTTTTCGCGTATGTGTTTTCGTGTTTAAGGATTTGCTTGTTTTCGTGTTTGCGTATTTTCCCCTTAGAGCGTTTTCGTGTTTGCGCGTTTTCGTGTTTGCGTGTTTTTGTGATTGCATGTTTTTGCCTTAGGGTGTTTTCGTGTTTGCGTGTTTTCGTGTTTGTTAGCGTTTTGTGTTTGCATGTTTTCGTGTTTGCGTGATTGCATGTTTTCGCGTATGTGTGTTTTCGTGTTTAAGGATTTGCTTGTTTTCGTGTTTGCGTATTTTCCCCTTAGAGCGTTTTCGTGTTTGCGCGTTTTCGTGTTTGCGTGTTTTTGCGATTGCATGTTTTTGCCTTAGGGTGTTTTCGTGTTTGCGCGTTTTCGTGTTTGCCTTAGGGCGTTTTTGTGTTTGCATGTTTTCGTGTTTGCGTGATTGCATGTTTTCGCGTATGTGTGTTTTCGTGTTTAAGGATTTGCTTGTTTTCGTGTTTGCGTATTTTCCTTAGAGCGTTTTCGTGTTTGCGTGTTTTTGCGATTGCATGTTTTTGCCTTAGGGTGTTTTCGTGTTTGCGTGTTTTCGTTTTGTGTGTTTTAGTGTTTGTATGTTTTCGCGTTTGCGTGTTTTCGTGTTTTCGCGTTAGCGTGTTTTTGTGTTTGTATGTTTCCGAGTTTGCGTATTCTCGTGTTTGTGTGTTTTCGCGTTTGCGTATTTTCGTGTTAGCGTGTTTTCGTGTTTGCGTTTGTGTGTTTTAGCGTTAGCGTGTTTTTGTGTTAGCGTGTTTTCGTTTGCGTGATTTCGTGTTTGTGTGTTTTTGCGTTAGCGTGTTTTCGTTGTCTACATGTTTTTGCATTTGTGTTTAGGTTTGTGTGATTTCGTGTTTGCGTGTTTTTGCGTTACCGTGTTTTCGTGTCTGCATGTTTTTGCGTTTGCGTGTTATCGTGTTTTCGTTCTGTGTGTGTTTCGTTCGTGTGTTTTCGTGTTTGTATGTTTTTGCGTTTGCGTGTTTTCGTGTTAGCGTGTTTCCTTTTTGTGTGTTTTTGCGTTAGCGTGTTTTCTTTTTGTGTGTTTTCGTCTTAGTGCGTTTTCGTGTTTGCGCGCTTGCATGTTTTAGCGTTTGAGTGTTTTAGTGTTTGCATGTTTTCGTGTTTGCGTATTTTCGCCTTAGCCGTTTTCGTGTTTGTATTTTCGTGTTTCGGATTGCATGTTTCGTGTTTGCGTGTTGCATGTTTTCGTGTTTTCGTTTTGTGTTTGCGTATTTTCGCCTTAGAGCGTTTTCGTGTTTGCGCGTTTTCGTGTTTGCGTGTTTTGTGATTGCATGTTTTTGCCTTTGGGCGTTTTCGTGTTTGCGTGTTTTCGTTTTGTGTGTTGTGTTTGTATGTTTTCGTTTGCCTGTTTGCGTGTTTTGCATGTTTTCGTGTTTGCGTGTTTTCGTTTAGTGCGTTTTCGTGTTTGCGCTTGCATGTTTTCGTTTGAGTGTTTTAGTGTTTGCATGTTTCGTGTTTGCGTATTTTCGTTAGCCGTTTTCGTGTTGTGTATTTTCGTGTTTACGGTTAGCTGTTTCGTGTTTGCGTGTTGCATGTTTTAGTGTTTAGCTGTTTCGTGTTTGCGTATTTTCGTTAGGCGTTTTTCGTGTTGCGCGTTTTCGTGTTTGCGTTTTCGTGTTTGCGCGTTTTCGTGTTTGCGTTTTCGTGTTTGCGTGTTTTTGTGATTGCTGTTTTTTGCCTTCGGCGTTTTCGTTTTTCGTTTTGTGTGTTAGTGTTTGTTTGTTTTCGCGTTTGCTGTTTGCGTGTTTTGCATGTTTTCGTGTTTGCGTGTTTTCGTTAGTGCGTTTTCGTGTTTGCGTGTTTGCATGTTTTAGCGTTTGAGTGTTTTGTGTTTGCTGTTTTCGTGTTTGCGTATTTTCGTTAGCGCGTTTTCGTGTTTGCCTTACGTTTTTGTGTTTGCATGTTTTCGTGTTTGCGTGATTGCATGTTTTCGCGTTTGTGTTTTCGTGTTTGGTTTTCGTGTTTTCGTGTTTCGTATTTTTTGCGTGTTTTCGTGTTTGCGTTTTCATGTTTGCGTGTTTTTGTGATTGCGATGTTTTGCCTTAGTGTGTTTTCGTGTTTGCGTGTTTTCGTTTTGTGTTTTAGTGTTTGTATGTTTTCGCGTTTGCGTGTTTTCGTGTTTTGCGTAGGTGTTTTTGTGTTTGTATGTTTTCGAGTTTGCGTATTCGTGTTTGTGTGTTTTCGCGTTTGCGTATTTTCATGTTAGCGTGTTTTCGTGTTAGCGTGTTTCGTGTTTTCGTTTGTGTGTTTTGCGTTAGCGTGTTTTCGTGTTTGCGGTTTTCATGTTTGCGTGTTTTGTGTTTGCATGTTTTGTTGGTGTTTTCGTGTTTTGCGTGTTTTCGTTTTGTGTGTTTTGTGTTTGTATGTTTTCGCGTTTGCGTGTTTTCGTGTTTTGTCAGCGTGTTTTTGTGTTTGTATGTTTTGGTTTGCGTATTTCGTGTTTGTGTGTTTTCGCGTTTGCGTATTTTCATGTTAGCGTGTTTTCGTGTTGCGTGTTTTCGTGTTTTCGTGTGTTTAGCGTTAGCGTGTTTTCGTGTTTGCGGTTTTCATGTTTGCGTGTTTTGTTGCATGTTTTTGTTGGGTGTTTTCGTGTTTGCGTGTTTTCGTTTTGTGTTTTAGTGTTTGTATGTTTTCGCGTTTGCGTGTTTTCGTGTTTTCGCGTTAGCGTGTTTTTGTGTTTGTATGTTTCCGAGTTTGCGTATTCTCGTGTTTGTGTGTTTTCGCGTTTGCGTATTTTCATGTTAGCGTGTTTTCGTGTTAGCGTGTTTTCGTGTTTGCGTTTGTGTGTTTTAGCGTTAGCGTGTTTTTGTGTTAGCGTGTTTTCGTTTGCGTGATTTCGTGTTTGTGTGTTTTTGCGTTAGCGTGTTTTCGTTGTACATGTTTTTGCATTTGTGTTTAGGTTTGTGTGATTTCGTGTTTGCGTGTTTTTGCGTTACCGTGTTTTCGTGTCTGCATGTTTTTGCGTTTGCGTGTTATCGTGTTTTCGTTCTGTGTGTTTTCGTTCTGTGTGTTTTCGTGTTTGTATGTTTTTGCGTTTGCGTGTTTTCGTGTTAGCGTGTTTCCTTTTTGTGTGTTTTCGTTTGCGTTTTCGTGTTTGCGTTGCATGTTTTAGCGTTTGAGTGTTTTGTGTTTGCAGGTTTTCGTGTTTGCGTATTTTCGTTAGCGGTTTTCGTGTTTGCCTTAGGGCGTTTTTGTGTTTGCATGTTTTCCTGTTTGCGTGATTGCATGTTTTCGCGTATGTGTTTTCGTGTTTACGGATTTGCTTGTTTTCGTGTTTGCGTATTTTCCCTTTAGATCGTTTTCGTGTTTGCGTGTTTTGTGATTGCGTTTTCGTGTTTTCGTTTTGTGTTTTGTTTGTATGTTTTCGCGTCTGCGTGTTTTCGTGTTTTCGCGTTAGCGTGTTTTTGTGTTTGTATGTTTTCGAGTTTGCGTATTCTCGTGTTTGTATGTTTTCGCGTTTGCGTATTTTCATGTTAGCGTGTTTTCGTGTTAGTGTGTTTTCGTGTTTACGGATTTGCTTGTTTTCGTGTTTGCGTATTTTCCCCTTAGAGTGTTTTCGTGTTTGCGCGTTTTCGTATTTGCGTGTTTTTGTGATTGCATGTTTTTGCCTTAGGGCGTTTTCGTGTTTGCGTGTTTTCGTTTGTGTGTTTTAGCGTTAGCGTGTTTTCGTGTTAGCGTGTTTTCGTTTGTGTGTTTTAGCGTTAGTGTGTTTTCGTGTAGCGTGTTTTCGTTTGCGTGACATGTTTTTGCGTTCGTGTTTTGATTTGTGTGATTTCGTGTTTGCGTGTTTTCGTGTCTGCATCTTTTGCGTTTGCGTGTTATCGTGTTTTCGTTCTGTGTGTTTTCGTGTTTGTATGTTTTTGCGTTTGCGTGTTTTCGTGTTAGCGTGTTTTCTTTTTGTGTGTTTTTGCGTTAGCGTGTTTTCTTTTTGTGTTTTCGTGTTAGCGTGTTTTCGTGTTGCGTATTTTTTGCGTTAGCGTGTTTGTATGTTTTTGCGTTTGCGTGTTTTTGTGTTAGTGTGTTTTTCGTTTTGTGTGTTTTCGTGTTTGAGTGTTTTCGTGTTTGTATGTTTTTTCGTTTGCGTGTTTTCGTGTTTTTGCGTTAGCGTGTTTTCGTGTCTGCATGGTTTTGCGTTTGCGTGTTATCGTGTTAGCGTGTTTTCGTTCTCTGTGTTTTCGTGTTTGCATGTTTTCGTGTTAGCGTGTTTTCTTTTTGTGTGTTTTTGTGTTTGAGTATTTTCGTGTTAGCGTGTTTTCGTGTTTGCGTGTTTTTTGCGTTAGCGTGTTTGTATGTTTTTGCGTTTGCGTGTTTTTGTGTTAGTGTGTTTTTCGTTTTGTGTGTTTTCGTGTTTGAGTGTTTTCATGTTTTTGCGTTAGCGTGTTTTCGTATTTGTATGTTTTCGCGTTTGCGTGATCTCGTGTTTGTATGTTTTCGCGTTTGCATATTTTCGTGTTAGCGTGTTTTCATTCTTCGTGTTTTCATTTTATGTGTTTGCGTGTTTGCGTGTTTTCGTTTTGCGTGTTTGTGTGTTTGCATGTTTTGGTTTGGTGTGTTTGCATGTTTTCGTTTTTTCGTTTCGTGTGTTTGCATATTTTCGTACTTGCGTGTTTTCGTTTTGTGTACATGTTTTGGTGTTTGCGTATTTGTACGTTTGAGTGTTTTTGAGTTTGCGTGTTTGGACCTATGTCCGCGCTTGTGATTTTTAAGAGAGAAAAGAGAAGCGGAAAACAGAGAGAGAGAGAGAGAAGAGAGAGAGAGACGAGAAAAGAGAAGGAAAGAAAAGAAAGAGAGAGAGAGAGAGAGAGAGAGAGAGAGAGAAAGACGTGCCTGATCAACTTCTATTACAGAAAAATATTCGCATAATGCCTAAAGGGTATTTACGCATGGTTTCTGTAGCAAACTCTAATATATGCCTTAGGGTAGCTTAAAATTTCAAACAAGGTAATTCCTTTACAGCGTCTTGCAAATAAGGATTTTATTAGCAACACCATTATGTCGTCGCTTGGGTATCTTATTAGATTTAATACAAAACCAGAGCCATTGGAAGTCAAACGTAGCTTGTTTATTTGCTCTAGATATTTATCTATTTGAACGCAAGGTATTTGTCTATCGTACCAAAACAGCCCTCGCTGATAAAAGACGTTTTTGATGGAGGTATTTCTGATAAGACAGATAGACCTTGTGTGTAATGTAGATGTGAAGTTTAGCTTAAATCAGAAATAAAATAGCGCGAGTGATAATTAAATCAAAATACAATTAAATATTTTTCGAAATACCACTTGTACGTGAATCGTATATGGAATTACTTGTTTTACGAAATCGTACATTTTACTTTTTGTAAATAATGTATTTAATTACCTATTAAAAGCACGATGGAAATTAAATAACTCAAATTTATATTGATTATGCAACTTTCACTAAAATTGAAAAAATACAGTGGTATATTCTAGCCGTCTTTTCAAGACAATCCCTAATAAAATATTAAAACCTGTTGGCCATCTTTGCTATATGCCTGTTAACAAATTATATCTTAATTAGTTAATACTTGTTTTTTTCAATGTAGATTTATAAATGTAATATAAACGTGCGCAATAAAAATATTTTCGAAATATCACCTGTACGTGACAAGGACTGCTTTAAACAACCATGCAAAAGGTGATTAGAAACATGATTTTAACAGTTTACACTTCATATAGTTGATAGCCTCATTAAAATAAAACGTGAACAATCTTATATGCGCATGACTATTAATAAATAAACGCAACAATACAATAGTGTCATAAATTAATGGAGATCGTCTTAATCGTGTGTCGTCGTTTTAAATATTCGTGTATATATAGGTTGAAGGTCGTCTTAATCGAGTGGTGTCGTTATAAATTCGTGTATAGGTAGAAGGTCGTAACATACATATGATAATTAATAAATAAAAAAATAAAAAATAAATTCAGCCTTAAAACTACATGTAAGATATTCGATATACTTACTGGACCTTCGAAAACATCTGATGAACCAAACAGACTAATAATATTTTATATATTTTAATATCTTATTATGAAATCACTTGTCATCATCTATTAATTCTTATTTATTAGAATACTTTTCACGACAGAGTATAATTATGTAACCGCTTTTATAGTAAAATCTTATTACGAAAAAATTACATTGTGAACAAAAACTGTATGCTAGAATTACGTTTCGTGTCAGACTGAAATTAATTAATACCTACATATTAACCACAGACATTGAAAACTAACGCTTAAATTCAAAATGGTTAGAACATAATCGATATGTTTTAAGTTAAACTGACATTAATAGATATTAATAAAACAATTCATAGGAATCTAAACAGTTCGTGGAAATATGGAGAATGCTATTGTTACAAGTTCTGCACAGTGAAAATCGTTTTAAAGCAACCCGACAGGTTAATTACTCGTTTTAATTATGTATAATGTTGAGAGTAGTATTTTTCTCAAGCTAATATAAGCATGCTGTAAATAAAATGGGCCTTAAAGAAATGTAATAATTTAATAACAATTATGCAATCAAAATAGGCCCTAATAAAAATTAATACACAAATATCTTTATTATAAAAACACATCATCTCTACATGTCTTATCTATTAATTCATCACATTATTAAAATACAATTTTTTATGACAGGAATCTACATTTGTCGTATAAGATTAAGTTACGTGAATTGCATCAGGGATCACGATAGAGTCAAAGGTCTATATGGTAGCTTCTACACTTGTCTTACAACAATCTTTGTTATTAAAAAACAACTCCCAGCGCAAGACCAGGCCCAAGTAATAGCTCTCGTCTTACAAGAACCTCTTTATTACTAAGAAACAATTTCTCAGCGCAAGATTGTGCTCTAGAGATAGCTCTCGTCTTACAAGAACGTCCATTAAAAATTTCCCAGCGCTCCACCAGGCCCATGAGATAGCTCTTGTCTTACAAGAACCCCATTAAAATCAATTTCTCAGCGTTGCACCAGGCCCTTGAGATAGCTCTTGCCTTACAAGAACCTCCAAAAAAACAATTTCTCAGCGCTGCACCAGGCTCATGAGATAGCTCCTACACCTGTCTGACAAGAACCCACACAATTTCAAATTTCCTGCGCTAGTCCAAGCCCCAAGCTACTTTCTCAAGGTAAACGGCTGGTGCATCATAAAAAATGAAACTTCGTTTAGCCAACACAATTAATATAGATAGCAACTAATTTAACTGCTAAAATTATTATAAATGGTGTCACTAATAAGCTTAAAATTGTTGGTACACAAAGCATTAATAGAACAATGGTTATACCCACAAATAATGTGTTTTTTTTAAATTACAGTTTAAAGTTAAATTCATCAAATATGCTAAATATGAACAAGTACCAGGCCCAAGTAATAGCTCTCGTTTTACAAGAACCTCTTTATTACTAAGAAACAATTTCTCCGCGCAAGATCATGCTCTAGAGATAGCTCTCACCTTACAAGAACCTCCATTAAAGATTTCCCAGTGCTTCACCAGGCCCATGAGATAGCTCTTGTCTTACAAGAACCCCATTAAAATCAATTTCTTAGCGTTGCACCAGGCCCTTGTCTTACAAGGACCTCCAATAAAACAATTTCTCAGTGTTGCACCAGGCTCATGAGATAGCTTCTACACCTGTCTGACAAGAACCCACACAATTTCAAATTTCCTGCGCTAGTCCACGCCCCAAGCTACTTTCTCAAGGTAAACCTGTTTCTCAAGGTAAACAACAACTTTCCTAAGGTAAACAGCTTATTGAAGGTAAGCCTGTTTCTCAAGGTAAACAACTTTCGCAAGGTAAACAACTTTCTCAAGGGAAACAACTTTCTCAAGGTAAACAACTTTCTCAAGGTCAAACAGTGGTCAACCACGTGGCGTCAAATGACGTCACACAAGTGAAAGGCGAGGTGCCCCCTTTCTACTGGGAGGGATCCATGGATTAGGACCCAGACAGAGATCATAAACAAATGCAGCTTTGCAAGTTGTAACTTAATATAGTAAATGCCTCAATCAGTTAAGGGTTTGGAAATTAAAACAAAAACATAAAATGGCTGGTGTATCATAAAAAATGAAACTTCGTTTAGCCAACACAATTAATATAGGTAGCAACTAATTTAACTGCTAAAATTATTATAAATGGTGTCACTAATAAGCTTAAAATTATTCGTACACAAAGCATTTATAGAACAATGGTTATACCCACAAATAATGTGGTTTTTTTAATTACAGTTTAAAGTTAAATTCATCAAATATGCTAAATATGAACGTGTACCTTATTAAATGAAACATCTTTATATTTATCGACTAAAAATAGGTAAGAGTAATCACACCAATTTACAGTGTGCAATCTACAATATTGCTTACCTGGTGTATGGAGCACCTATTCTTGAATACAATTCAATTAATTCTTGTAATTACCTTACAGCAATAAGTAAATGTTATGGGCACAACCCAGTCCTTGTAATTTAGATGTAACTTTGAAGTAATTGGCGCAATACTCTATTATTAATTGATCTATGAGAACATCGATGCACATGAACTTTAAAATTTGACTGATGAGCGGTAAGTGGTAATTAATTACTGTAAATTATAATGGTGAAGCATTATTCATTACCGAGTTAAAAAAAAACAAACTGCATTTATGAATTGTACTGAATATGTAGCAGTACTTATAAACCTATTTAAACATTTACCTTTGAACTTATTCGTTCATAACAAAAACTTATAATAATTTAATAAAATTATAAACCTATTGTTTGGAAGTTTGAGCTTCCTGGATCTGCAATATTACTTATCTCTTAGAATTTTAAGTATGCTTCGGTTACTTTTATAAAACCTAATACGCGAAGAATGGGGTTATTCCTGATGGATGAACAATGACAAGGTTCATTAAATTAAACCATCGGAGTAGTTTCCACGGTATAATTAGACTAAACATCTAATCAAAATAAGCGACCTGTAAAGTGACTTAGTTCATATATTTGTCCTAGATAGACACTGTGTCTCTTGAATTTCTGGACATAGGGAATTCCCATGTTAAAATAAACTATTGTAAATATTGCCTCCCCTAATTATTTTACAGTAAAATGTCGAATGTAAAACTTCTTAAGGAAAAAAGGCTGCTTCTTATGTTAAAATTGCATTTACATTTGGTTCATCCATTTTCGAGAAAATTAGGAAAAACTTAAGGGCTTTTTCGTAACCGGTAACGTTAATAAGCCATGTAAGTGTCAGAATAAATACAATAAGGAGCACAAATAAAATAAGTCTGTTATAAACAAGAAGATGATATTCTAAATAAACAAATTAATTATGAAAATTGGAAAATAAATAACAAAAAATTCATTTCTACTATTTGATCAAGTGTTAAAATAGATCTCCGTTCGCAGCTAAACAATATCCAAGTCGATCATAGAACTCTCGCCGAACGTTTGCGAGCATGTACTGGGAGACTTCGTGGCTGTTTGCTAAGATTGTTTCTTTTAAGTCGATCAGACTGTTAAACGAGTTTTCACTGTTGTATAATTTGTTTTTTAAATAACCCCAGAGGAAAAAGTAACAGGGAGCCAAATCAGGGGAGCGTGCTGGCCAGTTTATGGTACCACCTCGACCTATCCAACAGCCGGGAAACGTGAAGTCTAGAAACTCACGTACGATTACACTATTGTGTGCTGGTACCAAATGTCTTCCTCCAGGTTCAAGTCTAACAGCGCTGGGCCAATTTCTTCTTGAAGCAGCTGAAGATAACGCTCTCCAGTCAACGTACCATCAATAAAGAAAGGACCTATCAATCTATAGCCCAGTATGCCAATCCATACATTAATTGTGTTGCGATATTGACTTCTACTCTTTATTGATAAATGCAAATTTTCAGTATTCCAGTAACGAAAATTTTGGCGGTTATGAATACCATGAGTTGAAAAAGAACATTCGTCGGTGAATAAAATACGACTTAGAAAGTTTCTATCCATGTTTGATAACTCTACTAATCTTTCGCAGAACTCCATTCTCATGAGTTTATCCTGCTGCAAGCTATACTTGAAAGACTTGAACACTGGAGTTTGTCGCTTCAAAATTCGATGGACGTACTGTGAGATATTCCTAAACTGCACCCAATTTATCTCACACTTTTATTCTTATCTTCAACAACATTAAGTAACACATCCAAATCTCTGTCATTTTACCCCAGAGGTTTAATATCTTGACAATTACATGGCTTATTAACGTTAGCGGTAGATTTGAATAAGTTGATAATTTTTGAAATTGTTTCTGCACTTGGAATTTGCCGGTTTTGATAACTAGCCGAGTACAAATCTCTGATATTTCTAAGTGAATTGCCAGAGTAATGCCATTCAATAAATTTTACTTTTTCTTCAATGGTGTAATAATTCATTTTTATAAACAAATTTTTCTTTAAAAAGTAATAATCTGTCCCAAATAAAGTTTTAATGATGAATGAATTGTTTTTGAACAATGAATGATTTACAATGACAATTAATAATTATTCTTAGTATTGTCTGTCTAAAGCAAAGCAACCTTGACCAGTTACGAAAAAGCCCTTAGTTTTTCCTAAATTTCTCGAAAACGGATGAACCAAATGTAAATGCAATTGTAACATAAGAAGCAGCCTTTTTTCCTTAAGACGTTTTGCATTGACATTTTACTGTAAAATAATTAGGGGAGCCAATATTTACAATAGTTTATTTTAACATGGGAATTCCCTATGTCCAGAAATTCAAGAGACACAGTGTATGTATAATTGTATGGAAATAAATTTTATATCTTTTATTGCAAAAAAAAATGTCTTCTATTTTTTGATTAAATGAAGAGTAGGTCCATCATAATGAAGAGAGTTGCTATTGATGAGACTAAAAAAATGTAGCGTATAATATGGTGTCTGTAGGTTTTTATATATTGGCTAAGCTCTTCAAGGTTAAAATTTATTGGTATCATATTACAATTCATACAAATCAATCTTCAAGGTTAAAGTTTATTGACAAGGTATTGAGAAGGTATCATATTACAGTTCTTATGTTAGGCTCTTCAAGGTTCTTAGAAATAGCAAAATAAGCATTCTTAACCAATGACACATGTAACTGGCTTTGTGCATGCTCGGTATTGCTCGGGTATCCTCGTGGAGTCTACCCCTCTATATCAGTTGACATTTTATAATCACATATAATTCGCTTCGACATCATGTTTTTCTAAAAAGTAAATATGTGTAATCACTGTTTTTGCACAGTAAAATCGCTTACGTATTTACTATTGTAATAGTGTGTGTAAACCTAATCATAAAATCAGTTATATTTGTTTAAATGTAGCATGTAGAAATACTGCACGATTACATTAGTGCATATACAGGGTGTCCCAACGATAGAGTAAAGTAAGTTTATGCTTAACTAGAATTATTTGTGTAAATATTGTATGGACCATGGGGTAGAGGTAAGAAGTGTGCATTTTTAAAATATTGGAAGTTATACAGGGTGTGCCAGAAAAGCAGGACGTGAAAAGTATGATTTTTTAAATAGAACACCCGTATTTGATTTTAGTTTTAATTCTACGTGTCCATACAAACATATTTTGTCATACAAAAGATTGGCTGAAAGTTTTAGTTCTTGAGATATTCGCGTTTAAAGATTATTATGGTCATTTTCGTGGGGTTGATGAATGGGCAATTGTTCCGTTATTTTACAATAAAAAAATTGATATTTCGTGTGAAAAATGAGTGATATTATACTAACGTTTAGACCGAGTAGTATTTCTAATTTTCTTAACAGGGTGTTTGTTATAACCATTCAAATTTGAAAATTCTCAAATTAAAAAAAATCAGTTTTTTTTAATTGCACACCCTATATAATTTTATTTCATTTTATTGTGGATCGTGGTAGCCATGGAAAACAATTGCGACGAAATAAAACAAACCACCTAAGCGAGAATATTAACAGTTTTTATTAATGAGAAACAGTAATTCAATAATTATTCAACATTGCGTCTTAGTAAATGCTCAAATAGACGGCCTTCTTGCTGAATACACATATTGAGCCTTTTCTCATGTTCTGTCTCACTTCGGATAACATAAGAGGGTCACTGTGCGACAAGCTTGCGAATTCTATTTTCATGTCCTCCCTTGTTGTAGGTTTAATAATATACACCCGATCTTTTATGTATCCCCATAGGAAAAAATCCAGTGGAGTTAAATCGCATGACCTGGGTGGCCATAATATAAAGCCATTACGTCCTATCAATTTCTCCGGGTATTGCTGGTTCAAGGATTCCTTACGTCCCGATAAAATGTGGAGGTGCACCATCCTGTTGCAACCACATATTTAGTCGTCCTTCTAAATTGATATCCTCAAGTAACACAGGCAATTCTTCACGTAAGAAATGCAAATAGCTGCGGCCCGTTAATGGATCATCAAAAATAGGGACCGATAATTTGGTCATTAAGTATACCACACCACACATTTAGTGACCAATAATTTTGGTTTTGAACTTCTCGTAGCCAAAATGGATTATCAATGGCGTAATAGTGCATATTATGCCGATTTACAGCCCATTACTTTTAAACGTCGCCTCATCGGAAAACATTATGGAGCACAAAAGTTGTTATTTAATTGCAGCCGTTGATTAATGATATTGCAGAATTTAATTCGTCTTGCAAAATCCTCTTCTCGCAATTCTTGATGAAGCTCAATGTGATAGGGATGGTACTTATACTTCAGCGTTGTTCGATTCACGTTTGATTTGGAGGTATCACATATCGTCGCTAATGTTCTAGAACTCACTTGGGGATTTTCTTGAATATTTAATAATATTTCAAGTTCTTTTCTTCATTAGCTGCCCTTTTATTAACAACTTTACGTTTGAAGTATTTAACACTACCGCTAGAATCAAATCTATCCATCAAATTTTCCAAGCCAACAGTAGTAGGTATTCGACGTTCAGGATATTTCATTTTTAGATTCGTTGTGCCAATAAAGGGTTTTTCAGCCTCGCCCAACACGTATATCATATCAATTAATTCATTTGTCGAATAATCCATAATTGATACAAGAATTGATAACAAGTTAAATGCGAAAACGACAAATTTAATATGTGTTTATTTTGACAAGTAGGAAACCTTTGTATCTTAGTAACGCAATTATTATTTTCCATGGCTACCAAGATCCATGCAATGCAATGTTATCGAAAATAAAGTAGCTAGTGTGAAAAATCGAAATTACTCGAAAACTATCAAAGATAGATATAGGATATATTTGACAAAAATGATAGATTTTTAATCCCGAATAAAATGAAATAAAAATATATAGGGTGTGCAATTAAAAAACTGATTTTTTTAATTTGAGAATTTTCAAATTTGAATGGTTATAACAAACACCCTGTTGAGATAATTAGAAATACTACTCGGTCTAAACGTTAGTATAATATCACTCATTTTCACACGAAATATCAATTTTTTTTATTGTGAAATAACGGAACAATTGCCCATTCATCAACCCCACGAAAATGACCATAATAATCTTTAAACGCGAATATCTCAAGAACTAAAAACTTTCAGTCAATCTTTTGTGTGACAAAATATGTTTGTATGGACACGTAGAATTAAAAACTAAAATCAAATACGGGGTGTTCTATTTAAAAAATTATACTTTTTCACGTCCTGCTTTTCTGGCACACCCTGTATAACTTCCAATATTTAAAAAAAATGCACACTTCTTACCTCTACCCCATGGTCCATACAATATTTACACAAATAATTCTAGTTAAGCATAAACTTACTTTACTCTATCGTTGGGACACCCTGTACAACGCGCTAACCAAGACAACCAGACAAATATAGAAAAGTAATGATTGTTATAATTGACGTGCAAGGATTCAAAACAGCACGAAATATATTTACACCTAAGGAACTAGCGATATATAATGGAGAACAAATTGCTCATGTATTCAAGTCTCCATTTTCATGGCACACCTTGGATAGTGAATTTCAAAAACAAGGTAACTGGTTAATTCACAACCACCACTTTATCATGTGGGAATATGGATATACTTCTCCACATATATTCCCTCGTATACTTAGTGATTTCACATCAACAACAGATGAGGTGTACGTTAAAGGACGAGAGAAAGCTGATTATATTCAAAAAATTTTAAAACAACGTATTACGGTGTTTGAAGAACAACCTACTTTACCCAAACTTAATGAATGCTGTTTCTTCATACAATAAACACTTGTCACTGCGCTTTGGCTCATGTATATCATTTATATGAAAAAATTGTAATGAAATTCTAATAAATGAAGATTTATTAATTAACATCTACACACATATCTTATTCACATGTATTACCTCAACGCTTTTATGAGTATTTGAAAGAAGAACTGGATCATTTTTCCCAAATACAGATAGCTGTAATTCTTAGAAAAAAGAAAAAATATTGGGATTGTTGAGAGAGAGTGATGAAACTTATCATCACTTTGTGTGGATGTCTTTTCATGTTTATTCATTATTTCAAAAACTTAAACATACCGTGCACTTTAGCACCAGGCGTGTATGCAGCTCATTTTACACAAATGCTTATTCTTACATAACATTTATTTGATTGTACACTCATAATACATCAATATATATTTTTGGCCTCCTGAAACGTAAAATTGACATTACAATCTTGTGAACGTCAAGTGTAACTTTATTTTTACGCATACTGTTGTAAAAACATAGCTACAATGCGGTAAAATGGTCAGTAAATTGTAAGCTTTCAGAAACATAGCAAACACATTTGAAGTATGAAATAATAAAATATGTTTAAGGAAACTTTACTTTACAACCTTCCTGATGAAATACATGTCCAAAACAACGTTATTTTTACATTTTTGGTTAAAATTGTAAGATCTTTCGATAACTTAAACAGTGATGATGATCATTGACAGGCTTGACAGGAGTTAGTAAAATTTGACATTTTAGCAATTTATTAATGTTGGTTATGTTTAGCGATATCACCAGTTGTTGAATTTACAAGAAACTAATTTGAATAGTTTGTTAAGGACAGTTCATTTTTTGCGACATAATTACGAGTGTGTTTTTTCTGTTTTATAAACAATACCTATACTAATAAAAAGTTTCAATTTATGTGGTTTAATAGAAATATACTTGTTTTATTAATTAAGATAAATTCAATTTTAGTATAACGAAAATTTGGAACGTTTATGCAGTGAGTTGACTGAAGCCAACAACAATTTGCAAATTGTTCGGCAGAACATTGTAAACACCGAAAATGTGAATAGTATAAACTTTGATACAGTCAGCTCAAAAACAGATACCTGTTTTTCCAGCAACAGGCAGAAACAGCTCAAAAGAGCTCCCCGTTTTCCTAAAACAGTTCAAAAACAGACCTAAAACCGGTACCCGTTTCTCAAAAACAGGTAGCCGTTTTCTAGAAGCGGTAACGGTTTCCCACAGAAAAGCTCAACGGAGCAGTTTAAGTTCTAATTATCCAAAAAAAAAAAAATTACTACAGCTAAAAAAATGTGAGTGATAGTTCAATTTGCGCTAGAAAAGTGAAATGATCTACCTTAAGGAAAAAATCGAAAACATCTGGAAGTCTGACTTACTCATGTACTCATGTATAAATTTTTACATCACAATTTTAAATGCATGTTGTGTTACAAATTGATTTACTGTAAAATATCATGCATGTAAAGAAAGTGTGAAAATATAGTACAGTTAAAAGTGAAAAAAAGCTTGCGTTAAATAAAAGTCAAAACAGTTCCCAAAAAACATGTAAATCTGAAAACTTTACGACATGTATTTATGCAATACAAATGACACAATTGCATTCATACATTTGCAAATCCCGTTTCAAAATTTTAATGTACATTGGTGACTAAGATAAATATAGAATGTTCGTATTCACACCTGCATACATTACTTTCAAAGCAAAATAACTGCGTTCATTATCCTACAATTCTTGAAGCAGTAATATTCACGCTCCATCGAAAATTGTAAATTTGGAGTCTTAATCAAACTAAATTAAAAACAAGTCATGTTTTAAGTGCTGTTTGTTGTTTCAAAATTGAATTGGTTAATTTAAGGACCATTTTGATACATCTACACATGAAATGGATAAATTGCAGGCATGTGTTTATTCTGAGCTTACGTAAGTACAAAAAGTTGTTTTAAGTGCTCTTTGTTCATTTTTTTATATTTTGATAAATTTATACATGAAATTGGTAAATTTCCACTTATAAAACACAAATGCGTTAAAAAATTTTTTTTGAGAATTAGGTGCAAATTTTAAAATTTCAGGAGTGCATTTTTTGTAGGACTTTATTTATCATACATTAAAGTATATTTACCGCACTGGCAAATTTATCAAACGACCTGATAAAGCCCTCGGTGCCATCATGAAGTTTGTAAGGGATAAATTATTTGAGAGACTGATTGTAATCCATAAAGGTAAAATATGTACTATATTGAAAAATTTGAGAAAAAGACACAAAGCCAGCGAAAGTCTTTAATTGGATCTGGGCACAGTGACTAAGAACGTGTGGAATGTAGTTTCTTCTTCCTTAAGCAATATTTATATGGTGCAAGAAGTTAAAACAAATTGTGAAAGTCAGCTTAAATGCATTGAATGTAACTCATGTTTTACATTTAGTAAATAAATATAGAAAAATGCATCCATCCCAAGAAGTAGAAGAAGAGAACATTAGATCAGAAGGTATGTAATGAATACATTAAGCGATCATTGATTATGATCTACGTTAAAAATAATTGTTTATGTAAAAACTAAATAAAACATAGACTTTACTGGATTGACCCAAATATATTGCTAAGTGTTCACCAGAAACATGTCTGTTTAATGTTATGAGGCTGGCTATAGATTGAAGTTCGAGTGCTATAAGAACAATAATGTAACATAAAGACGCTGACTTAATATAATGTAATGTTTATTGAATACTCTGTAGCTAGCTGTCTTTTTTATGTTGTATTTGAGGCTGGTTGCTTAATTATTGTTATAATTATTATGTAGATACACTCATATTCCAATTCAAAATTCTTATTGTGCCTAGACTAAATGTGGCAACACTCACATAATAACCGGTAGAGGACACTCTGGACTTAAATGAAGAACAAAAAACTTAAATCTCAACCTAGTGGTGTTGGATATTACCAATGAAATTATTACACTTATTAATTCTCATAGAATTCTTTTTTTATTTCTATGGAAAGGTGTTTGGCGTTTCTGTTACTGCACATTTATTACATATATACAGTCGAACTTCGATAATTTGAAACTAGACTGGCCACAAAAAAGTTAGAGCTATCCAGTTACATTCTTACACAACTCTTGAAGATCTGTTAACAACCATTATTGTCTGAGTTATCAAAAACTGAAGTTAAGAAGTTCGACTGTATCAACATGTTTGTATTTTTAAGTTTGTGTTGCACGCTTAATAATTATTCAGGCCTGTGGTGTAGCATGTCCGTTAACAATTATGCATATACTTAAAATGGAGTTAACATAATCAAAATTACTTTATAACTTTATGACTTTACATATGATGTAAAAATTAGCATGATGTTGTGCTGTTGTGTTCAAAAAGAAAATATGTAGTCGATAATATGTTAAGCTCGAACTTTACGTATGTGTAATTTTTAATGTACATGCTACATCATAGGCTTGATTATGGTATAATTGTATTTATTTGTAAATACCAGCCTACTTATCTTAATGCCTTATTATTTTTTATTTTAGAATCAAATAATAACTTAATTATTGAAACTCTTTTCAAATGTTGTGGAATCAAAAATAATTGTGAAAACAATAACTAAACCTCATCCGGCAGAATCAGTTTATAATCAAAAGGCTCAACTGATAGAAAAATTATACAATATTGTTGATGGTATTAATACTCAAGTTGAAGTTGAGGCGGTACATAAAACTTTAAGGTCATTGTGTCCAACATTAGCAGCCTTACAAAGTCATTCTTCACTTCCATCTACAAGTTTCATTCAAAATGATGTACTAACCAAAATCCCTCATAATAAAAACATAGACACTCAACGTAAATTTATAAGTAAGCGGCGAACTACAAAAACAAAAAAGTTGAAGAACGTTCACAAACTGAAACTGCTAAATTATTGTTTTGTACTTTTGTACTCTTAATATAAATTAATAATAAATATTCAGATTTCTTTGTCTTGTCATTTATTTAACTTGTTAATACTTAATTACAAAATAATTTGTTCATAACAAAACTTTTATTACAAAATAATGACCCTAAAATGTAATTATATGCCACAAATTTGGAAAAGTAACTAATAGTAATTCATTACAAACTTAAAAAATGTTAAATACATGATTTATATATAGTCTGGTCCTTTCTGTGGGTTGTACCTGTTGTGCAATTTAAGACTCCTTTTTTTTGTAACATCAAGAACGGCACACAAATGTTCTTTACCTATAGACGAATTTGAATACTTGAATGTACTTTACCAAAATATTGGTTTATGCATTTTCTCAAATTTGAATTATCGGAAAATTTCTTTAAAACACTTGGTCTGCAAACAACTGTTTGGGCACAGTTCCTTGAATGTAAGTGGCTACAATATAAAAACAAAGCACAGCGACTTACACCTTAAAAATTATGGTCAATATGCATATTTAACGTACCCCCATGTTTTCTTTTAACATGCGCCCTCAAGTTGGATATATTCAAGGATGACCTATTTTGAGTATTCTACATTGCATTTATCACATTTATTATTCAACATAACTAGGTGCTTCAAACACAGAAACTTTGAACATTACAAGATGTTACAATTGACTGACAGCATATCTACAATACAAAACATCCCTAATGTAAAAGCTACCCCTAGTAGGTGATAGAAATATTTTTTAAGCAGATATGAAGAGCATAATAATAAAGTTTTAGCCCTGACAATTTGTATAAATTTATATTCACATTTTAAAACTGTACAAAATCAATAAATTTTTAAGATAAATACTGATGTAAAACAAAATCCTTTATTTATTTCGGAAATATTTGTAATATGATGTTCATCTAAAAAATTCTAACGTTTTTTTTAGTAAAGAAAACCTTCCTTATAATTCGATATAAAACGTATTATTTTTAATATTTTCCAAATTAATTGAGTATCAATAGGAAATGTGATGCAATATAATAAATGTTTAATATATTTGTGAAGTATTTGTAACATGTTTTTTTTTCTAAAAAAAATTCTATCGATTTTTTTATGAAATAAAGTAATACTAACTCTCACAATATATCTTTGGACATTTTACATTCGTATATGCAATTACAACCCATTTTAAATGGATTGTACTCGCAATGAGTAAAAAGCTTGCCCATATAGTATTATCAGTATGATTTGTAATATTATACTTAACTTAAAATACAAGTATTGTTCGAGAATGGAATGTATAATTGCAATTATTGTTGTGTAAACGATAGACGTGTACTTGAACTATAAAATTAATGTATGTTAAATAAAGTCCCACAAAAGATGCGCCCCTGAAAATTTAAAATATGCACATAATTCTCAGAAAAAAAATTTTTTTTAACGCAGTTGTGTTTTATAAGTGGAAATTTATCAGTTTCATGTATAAATTTATCAAAATATAAAAAAATAGCTCTTAATTTAACCAATTCCATTTTGAAAAAACAAAGAGCACTTAAAACATAACTTTTTGTACTTACGTAAGCTCAGAAGAAACACATGCATGACATTTATCCATTTAATGTATACATGTATCAAAATAGTCTTTAAATTAACCAATTCATTTGACCAAGTTTGGCATAAGTGTTTAATTGCCAAACTCACCTCGTTTGGGTTAAATGATACGCTCGTCAACTGGCTTTCTAGTTTCCTTGATAGAAGACGAATACGTGTCGTAGTTGATGGCTTTTTTTCAAAAGAAGTTAGCATTAACGCGGACGTACCACAGGGATCCGTTATAGCGCCGACACTTTTTCTACTGTACATAAATGACCTTATTTCTTCAACAACTAACCCCATCCATTGCTTTGCTGACGATAGCACTCTTCACTGTAGTTCATCTCAGTCTACTCATAGTGATAATGTCAAATCAAGAAATTAAAGCTGAAATGGCAAATTCAATCAACAAAGACATTCAACGTATTTTCGAACGGGGAAGCAATAATCTAGTTAAATTTAATGCTAACAAAACTCAGTGTTGCCTTATGTCCGCCAAAAAAGATCGATCATTTCTTGTTGTAAGTATGAATGGCTCAGTTTTTAAGTTTTCAGACTCTATTACTCTGTTGGGTATGACTGTATCTTCAAATCTCTCATGGGTTGACCATCTTCTGTTAGCTACCAAAACAGCTGCTCGTAAAATAGGCTTTTTGTACAGATCTAAGCAGTACTTTACCTCTCGACAACTTCTTCTGCTGTATAAGGCCCAAATTCGGCCACATCTGGAATATAATTCTCACCTCTGGGTTAGTGCTCCCCAATACGCCCTCGATATTGTTGATCGTATTCAAAAGAGAGCGATTAGGCTTATAAATGACCCGTCCTTAACTTCTCACATACAGTCCCTTGAGCATAGAAATAGTTATTACAACGGCTATTATGCTGCTGAATTATATTCATTGATACCATCTCGGGCTATCTTTGAGAGAAACACTCGGTTCGCTCATTCACATCATCAGTATGCAGTACAAATCTCCACTTAAGCGGCGCAATCCACATTTTTCTACACGGCTTCTAAACTCTGGAATGATCTCCCTAGTTCCTGTTTTCCTCTCACTTATGATATGAGAAAATTTAAGGTAGCTGTTCATAGGCATCTATTGGCAATTCATTATCCCTCTATCCATTCTCCTAAGTGTTCCTGAGTGCTTTAGCACGATAGGCCAAATTTAGCCTGTTCAGGTCCACAATCATAAAAAAAAAAAATTTTGAAACAACAAACAGCACTTAAAACATGACTTGTTTTTTTAATTTAAAAAAACATGACTTGTTTTTTTAATTTAGTTTGATTAGGACTCCAAATTTACAATTTTCGATGAAGCGTAAATATTACTGCTTCAAGAATTGTAGGATAATGAACGCAGTTATTTTGCTTTGAAAGTAGTGTATGCAGGTGTGAACGCATTATATATTTATCTTAGTGCCCCAATTTGATATATGTGTTATATACGTTGAAAAGTCGACAGCGGGTATTGGGGGCATTTTTAAATTTAGTTTTGACAAATTCTGGCCCGTTTTCGAGAAAAATTGATTTTTTTTGTTTGAAAAGACTGAACTTAGAAAAATCTGCTCAAAAATATTTCTATCACCTACTAGGGGTACCTTTTACATTAGGGGCAGCTGCCCCAATTTGATATATGTGTTAGATACGTTGAAAAGTCGACAGGGGAGATGGGGGTTTTTTGATTTATTTTTGGCAAATTCTGGCCCGTTTTTGAGAAAAATTGATTTTTTTGGTTGAAAGGGCTGGAACATAGAAAAATCTGCTTAAAAAATATGTTAATTTATTTTTAGCAAGATCTGGCCCGTTTTCGAGAAACATTCATTGTTTTGTTTGAAAGGGCTGCTTTGAAAATATTTCTATCACCTACTAAGGGTAGCTTTTACATTAGGGGTAGCTGCTTCATGCATTACTTTCGTCATGTTTGCCTATAAAAGGTTTATTGAATCATGCACACGCAAAAAAAGCCTTTTATTATAAACTAAGAAATGTCATACGATACCCCCACAGGTCAATAATCTTTGACCTTGATCACTCTATTTTTAGACTTCTAAGAATTGTAACATGATGATGACATTGCAATTTCTATTTTTAGCTTTTGACCTTCACATACAAATTTAAATTTAAATTTAAATCTAAATTTAAATTTAAATTTAAATTTAAATTTAAATTTAAATCTCCCGCCAAAAGTTTGACCTTGAACAGATCCAAAAGCTTACATTTCTCACCATCAGAGGGCGAGTGACCATAAATTGGTCCAGAACCGGCCCCTAATCACTTCTGTTATGTGAGTAAACTTGACATCATTTTCTCATCCACATTTTACAAAATAAATTCACATAAAATTCAATATCAAGCGTAATTAAAAATTATTAATACAAATTACGTAAAAATACTTAAGTAGGTAATTATTTTTTGAAAAAAAACCATTAAAATCGCAAAGTAAAGATCAAAAAAATAAAAAATTCAGTGTGATGGATGAACCTGGTGACTTTCTACCAATCTAGCTAAATCTGGTTCAATAATGGTGACTTGCAGCTTTAAATCTCCGCGTTCATTGATTTTCAAACGGTTTCTTTGTTTTGTCAAAATGTTTGTAACCATACTGAAGCCTTTTTCGACTAAGTATGATGATGGGAAAGCGATAAGGTATTTTCATCAATGTTCCACAATGCAGGATACTGATTTTCTATGTTGCGCAGCAACCAGAACTTCTGATAGCTTTGGTTGAACTTCTGCTTAAGCTTCTCGTCTGTGCTGATGGTGATTAACTCTTCTTGCATTATCACATTGGCTTCTTCCATGGCTGTGATATTGTTGGGATTTATTATCCATTGAGGAATTTGTAAATTTAAGAGATTCTCAAACCTTTAGTAAAATCCTTGCGTAATGCGTCCAAGTGAGTGACATATGATAAAATAACATCGTCTTGAAGCATTTCTGGTAATTTTGACAAATGCGGAAACTGTGAATGTTCTATTCTGCTTAAACTTTGTTTATAAAGGATAAGTTTACCCAGGTCGATATTACTGATTTTGTTTTAATCAAGTTGAGATCGTCAGCCTGCAGCTGCAAATTAACCTTGTTAAACATACCAAAGATATAAATATCTGTTTTACAATTGTTCAGATTTTATTTCAAATTTGGATCTTTTTCTTGTAAAAACTCCAACACAAAAATTCAAAAATAGCTAAAAATCTTGCTAAGCAAGAGCCTCTTGATAGCCAACGAACTTCAGTGTGCAGAAGCAACCGAGTAATGACTTCGTCGTTTTCCTCACATAGCTGAGCAAATAACCGAGAGTTCAAAGATTGCTTCGAATCTTGTTGACAGCATTTATAACATATTGTAAAGACTGGTGCAATCTAGGACTTTTGTGCTACTAAATGCTGTCTGTGAATCACGCAGTGAATGACCAGTACCTCAGGTAGTTGTCGCTTTAAGTGAGCTATAAAACCACGATGACGACCAACTATAGATGGTGAACCATCAGTCGCAACAGAAACAGTGTTCTTCCATGGAATAGCTTTGTCGGCAAAAAACGTTCCACGGCCTGAAAAATCGATTCTTCTCTGGTATCAGTCTCTAAATATGTAGCAAAAAGCAGTTCTTGGCACATATTTTCATCTTTAATATATGGAACATATCCTAACAATAGAGCTTCATTGCCAGGTAACGTAGACTCGTCCAACTGGAGAGAGAATCTCGTCTATTCGTCTCTGAACGGTGTTATTGCTCAAAGGACTTCTCTTCATAATATCATGTGCTGGCTTGTGCAATACATTGTTGAGGACCTCCGCAATGGTTGGTAAAATAAGCTGCTCTCCAATTGTGTTGGGTTTCCCCGACTTCGCTATTAGTAAAGGTATATTAGAGGACGCTCGTAAACCAACAACGTCTTGCATAGATGATGACGCAAACATTGATCTTATGGATGGCATTTTCTCTAGTTTTTCTTTAAGTGCTTGAAAGAATGACATGGGCTTACTTTTTTTACTCTTGATAAGTGGTCCTCTATTTTTGAAGGTTTCATGGCATCGTTACTGAAAAGTAGTCCAAACTGTCTTGTTCGCATTTTTTTTCGTATCTGCCGTCATAAAACTCGCAGTAAACCTTCAAATAAAAAAAAATGTTTAAGAAACTATTTAAAAAAAACAACAATAAAACCGTTAAATTTGCACACGAGCTTATTTTTGTCACACCTAGGTACTGGATGTTTTTTAGGTATGCTCCAATGAATTTCAAAACGCAAATGAACTTTCAACCTAAGTGCAAGCTTGTTATATAGTAAAAATATCAGGAGCATATTGGACTTGAACTTGATCATGATTTCGTTCGTGTTAAATCGCGTATATGCGTCAAATTTTAAAAGTACAACAGTGATACTTCCTACTAAAATATTAGTCATTATTGTAACAAGTTGGTACACGTAACACAACTCGTAAAAATGCTATTTAAGTCTGTAATAAAACAAAACAAAAATGAGAAAAATAACATTAAGCAAAATCGACGCCCTGTATGTGTAGAAAAAAGAGTCTGCAATCTGAATGTAGAAGTTAAAACAAGACACATTGGAAAAACAAATTCCAAAATTTGACTCCGATATCTTTCAAGATGGCGGAACTTGAGCCTACTTAATTGACTAATTGTTTTACTTAAAACTGTCAATAACTTCGAAACCGTTGGTCGTAGACCCATAGTACTTTATGTTATTTTGCTCATGATTTAACAGAGAATTCAAATATATAAAAATATGTAGGGTGTTCCGTTAAAAAAAATACAAGTTTAGTGTACTGCTTGAAAATAGGCCATCCTGCATAACAACAATTTTTCTACAAGATGCTCCTGGTTGTTGAATACCACTGTTACCATTTGTAACACTAAGTATTTATTGAACGAAACACAATACATTTTTTATTCTTATCATAAATTATTCTGCATATCTTTGGATTTTATGACTTAAAGATACAATCTTTCAAATGACCACCATTTTTTGCTATGCAAGATTGAAGACGTTGCGGGAAAGTTGCCATAACTCGTCGTAATGTTTCCTCAGGGATAGCTTCAATTTCGTTAGTTATGCAGTTTTTTAACACGTTTAAGTTATTAAATCTTACGGAAAACACTCTTTCTTTAAGGTACCCCGAGAGAAAATGATCTGTAGCTGTCAGGTCTGGACTGCACGCATTAGAAGCTGATTTGGCAAATCAGGATTGATTTTAATGGCGTTGAGAATATTCTGACATCATTGCACTCTATTTTCTTTGTGACGTGCATTCAGTTCTTGAACAATTTGCAGTTTGTAGGGATGGTAATTTAGATTCAAGTGCAAAATTATTCGAAGACTTCTTTCATAAATGTTGAGAGTTAAGGAATGCCCTTTTGCGGAACGTTTAGGACTGTGCTCAAATGCATTTCTCACCTGTTCAATATTTTCTGCATTTCTGACAGATCTTCTGCGACCCATTCCTCTTTGTTGCGAACGGACCCTTCATCTTGCCATTTCCTGATCCATCTGCGAATGGTCAGCCGAGATGGTGAATCCCCTCTGCCTTTGCCTCTAAATTACGCACGAAACCCACGTTGTACTACAGTTATTGAATGCAAATTTGCAAATTTTTGATTGCAGAGTCCAGCGATCCATTTTTAATTGCCACTACGGACAGATTTGCTAAAATTACAGCAAATGACAGTGTTATTTCACAAGCAGTTAATAAGACTAAAGCTATGTGGCAAGTAATAAATTCACACAGGAATTCTAGGAGTATTTCTCCATCGGTTGATATAAGCTCGGACGATTTTAATTCTTTTTTTGTAAATATGGCAACTAAAATAGTTGTGTGCAAGGTAAGCGTGAATTCAAACATTCGATTTAACTTTCAAGAAATATCTCAGGCTGAAACAAGAGATATATTAATGAGTCTGAAAAATAGTAAAGCTAAAGACATCTACGGCATTTCCACTTATCTTGTTAAAAAAAAAATTAGCCTTTATGTTGCACCTTTAACAAAGTTAATAAATGACGCATTTAGATGTGGCTGTTTTCCAAAATTACTAAAGGTTACTTCCATTGTGCCCTTATTTAAGTCAGGGGATATAAACGAAATTGCCAATTATAGACCTATATCTATATTACCGACGTTTTCTAAGGTATTTAAAAAGGCGATGAGTAGGCAGATTTACAAATATTTTGAAGATAACCAGATTTTTTATTCGGACCAATATGGTTTTAGAAAACGTAAATGTACCTCGGATGCATTAATAAAATTTGTAAATACCACATTAGACTGTTTTGAAAACGGTGCATACACAATCGCTATGTTCCAGGACTTAACCAAAGCATTCGATTGTGTATCGCACAATATCTTGCTGCAAAAATTGAGAAGTATATATAATTTTAGCGAAGGCAGCGTTACACTAATCTCGTCATATATATCAGACAGATTTCAGCACGTTTCTTTCAATGGAATTCTGTCAAACAAACTTTCTATAACTCGTGGTGTTTCCCAAGGATCCATTCTTGGTCCTCTATTGTTTCTGATTTATTTCAACGATTTTCCAGACTTTGTAAACATTTATGCTGATTGAATTTTCTACGCTGATGATACAACCCTTTCTGTAAATGAACAATCGTTAGATGAACTTATTTTAAAACAAAAAAAAGTACAAACCTTAGCGTCTCAGTGGTTCATACCAAACGAATTAAAATTAAATGAAGCAAAATCAAAAAACTTGTTGCTTTCGCTACGTCCGCATTCACATGTAAACACTCAATCAGTAAAATTTTTAGGTATACAGATTGATCCACACTTAAACTTTAATGTTCATACAGAAATGATAAGTAGAAAGATTAGTAAAAATATTTTCGTTCTAAGACGTTTGGCGGAAAATGTTTCCAAAAATGTTTTAATAAACGCTTACTACTCTCTAATACACTCTGTAGTAAGCTATGGCATAATGGTGTGGGGAAATTGTTCCTCAGCAAGCATAGTATTTGGACTGCAGAGACGTGCAGTAAGAATCAAAAATGCACAGCAATATCAGGATGATTGTAAGATGTCTTTTGTTGACTTGAAAATTCTTACAGTGCCATCCCTATTTATATTGGAAAGTATATTGTATGCAAAAGATAACTTACACTTATTTAAATCGCAATCTGGTATACATGACCATTATACACGATCGCGAAATAACATCAGAACCAACTACTGTAGGTTATCCAAAACGCAGAAGGGTCCTGTATACATTTCTCAAAATCTCTTTAATTGTCTTCCCATTCAAATCAAAACGCTAACTAGATCAAACTTAAAAAATAAATTAAAAGATTTTTTAACTATCAAAGCGTACTACTCAATTAAGGAATTCCTGTGTGATGATTTATCTACTCTAAATTGATTACCTTCCCACATATTATTTAATTTTAACTTGGATGTTTTTAAAAGTTGTTTAATGTTTGTTTTTTCTGTATCTTTGCTAGTTATGGTATTTGTTTGTTTTTTTTTCTAAATTGTTTTGAATATGTTTTTTTTTATCGATATTGTGATATGACAAATGTAAGTGCTCTGCACAGTAACACGCAAATAAATTATTATTATTATTATTATTATTATTATTATTATTATTATTATAAAATCCAAAGGTATGTAGATTAATTTATGATAAGAATAAAAAATGTATTGTGTTTCGTTCAATAAATATTTAGTGTTAAAAATGGCAACATTGCTATGCCGAACTCTATATATATGTATATATATATATATATATATATATATATATATATATATATATATATATATATATATATATATATATTAGGTGCAAGACTGCGCGTGGCAGATCTCCAAAGTGGTAGTTGAATGTAGTCGAAAGCATAGTACTTAATTATAATTTAGAAGAAGCTAGGAGTTGTTTTATTAACTACTATCCGTGATCGTGAATAATGATTAACGGTCACCTTGGTAGCGAAAAATCTAAACATTACACGTTAAACAAAGTTACTATAAATCACCCTGTTCATGAATATTGTTAAAACAAACGACAACCTATTTTCGTTATTGCTTGATATTTAATGTTTACTGTTAGTACTAACGTATTTTCTTTTTAAATTATTATTTCCTAATCTCTTTTATTTACAAATTTTGCGAATAAAGACTGGTAGTAAAGCAATTATTTTTTGCTAAAATTCGATTTTATTATTCAACATAGTTGGCTTCGAGGACGATACAACTATTATAGTGGTTATGCAATTTTTCGATACCATTTTTATAGTACGATTTCTCTGTAGTCTCAAAACAGGCCTCAGTTTCAGATTACGTCCTTATTAGTGCTGAATTTCTTTCCAGTGAGAATTCTTTTGAGGTCTGCAAACAGGACAAAATAACTGGGAGCCAGATCACTAGAATATGGTGAATGGGGAAGTAATTCGTAGCCTAACTATGCAATGTTGCCATCGTTTTCAATGACTCGTGGAAAGGTACACTGTCTTGATGAAACAGCACTTTTTTCTTTTTCAAATTGTGCCGTTTTTCCGTGATTTCTTTTTGCAAACGCTCCAGCAAGGCTATGCAATAATCACTGTTGACGGTCTGACCCTTTTCCAGGTAATCAATATATTATACCATGCGCATTCCAGAATACTGATGCCATAACCTTGCCAACTGACTTTTCCGTCTTTCCACGCTTTGGATTTGGTTCATCGTGTGCAGTCCACTCGGCTGACTGTCGATTTGAATTTGGAGTGTAGTGATTGAGTCACATTTCATCCATTGTCAGAGATCTACGCAAACATTCGTTTTTATTACGGTTGAGTATCGCTAAGCATTGCTCCGAATCATCGACACGTTATTTCTTTTGATCGATTGTGAGCTCCGCGGCTCACACTTTGCACACAGCTTTCGCATGTCCGACAGCTGTCAAATTTATACACGTATCGTTTGAATGTTTATACTGCTACCAATCACATGGATTTAATTTAGTAACGCCAACTATATGTCAGTCTAAGAACTTTTCAGCCGACCTGTTATTATGTAAGTTATACTATATGCTGCTATATACAGGGTGGCGCATTAGTCTGACAAAGTCCCATATCTCCTTTATTTAAAGAGATACAAAAAAAAATTAAATACAAAAGTTGTAAGATATGTTCTGGTGCATATTCCAAAAATATTTTTAATTATACAGGGTAGATCATAAAAGCTTAGAAGTAATTTAAAATTTTTTTTAATAGAAAACCCTATATATTATTACATATTTAGATTCTACATACAATTTTAGACACATTTTATATGTAATGTCCTATACCTAAGTCTAACCGTTTTGACAAATTTCAAATTTTTGTCAAAATGACGTTTGCAGGCCAAAACATAGGTGGAAATCTTTTCTAAACGAAGCCTTTATCAATTAGTTATGGTTGGTTTCCTTGGAAATGGGGACCTACTCTAATGGGCTGTATTGATATTTTTGTAATACATTCATACAGGGTGATCAAAAATGGACAATAAAAAGTAGATTCAAAAAACCTATAAAGTCATTTTTTTTAAATGGAAACCCCCTATTTTTTTTTCTATCTTATTTAGCATTAAAAATAAGGGTGACTTTGTATAAGAGTGTATATTCCAAAAAATTGTAGTTTTTGAAATAATGACAATTTAACATTTTTTTATTGTAAAAAGGCTATACGGCTTTCAAGTTTTGTTGTTAGTTGGCCGTGACGGCGAGGCGCGGCGAAACAAAAAAAATCGAGCACTTCAGATCGAAATATTACAATTTATTGAACCCCATATAAATAATTATTTTATTAAACGAACTTTAAGTAAAGATAATATTTTTTTGATTCAACAAATTATGTCCTAATTCTAATCATAAACTTATGAGTATGCACGAGAACATATCTTACAACTTTCGTATTTAATTTTTTTGTATCTCTTTAAATAAAGGAGATATAGGACTTTGTTACACTAATGCGCCACCCTGTATGTGTGCCCAATTTTGCGACTGGCCTTTACAAACACCTTGATTATAATAAATACTATAATTTACAATTAAAATACCGATGGCAAATAAATATATTTGTTTGACATCTTAATTAATTTTTTTAAACTTTTATCATTTACTGAAGACGGTAACTGTAAATGTTCGCGAAAAGTTTAAATTCGTATAAAAAATTAATAAAAACATATGATTACATACCCAAAAGGTAAGCATTTTAATTATGAATAATAATTGTGGAAGTTCTCATTTTCACAATAATCTCTAAATTAAGCTTTTAAGCTTTAAAATACAGAAAATTTTTCACACGGAAATCCATAACAAAACAAATTACATGCAAGAGATTATTTGTACAAGTACCTTATCTAGTAAATTCGTATGCCACTTAAAATAATAGCTACTGTTGAAAACGTAAAACTTTGTACTTTTTTTTATCATATAAGCCAAGCATTTCCAAACTATTTTGGGCCAGAGACCCCTTTTCCAAAATGAACTGATACCTCAGACCCCCATAATCAAATTACTTAAAAATCCTACCTCTAGTTTTTTTCATGTTGATACAAAATACTTACCAATTTACAAATTTTGCGGTTGGTTAAGTGAGTAAACTTGACATCATTTTCTCATCAAAATTTAACAAAATAAATAGACATAAAATTCAGTAATCAAGTGTAATTAATAATTATTAATCCAAATTACGTAAAAATACTTAAGTAGGTAATTATTTTTTGAAAAAATATTAAAATCGCGAAGTATTTTGCAATGTGCAAAACCGCATTTATGAGGCATATTTCCCTTCTACATACTCTTTAAACAAGTGCGACAGCGCTCGAGTCTGCTACACAAACCGTCAAGTCTATGCTGGTGTAGACATTCATTCCCGCGGAAATCTCTATTACACTCATCACAAACGATAGTCAGTAGACTGACAAGGGGGACTGTTATGACAGCAGGGGCAAATGTTAGGACAATTATTGTGACGTTCGTTGAAATGTTTAGTCGAAAAGGTACAGGTCAAGCTCGTGATTACATTACAATGCGCGTCTTCAAAGATTAAATTCAAAACTTTGCGTGTGGAGCCTCTTGGGCCCTCAAACTAAACCGTCTGACTTAACCTATGATTATATACAACTATAGTGTAAATTGTTAAGCAATCTTGAAATTGCTGAATATATTCAACGGTGCCCCCAGTTATTTAAATTTACATTATCGCTAGCAAATAACTCTTGCGTCCTCCGAACCAAAATGCACGCCCTAAACAGAAATTATCCATATTACTGATACTTATAATCCCCTTTTGAGGTTCGCAAAACTCTATAAAACTAACGCCCGTCATTTACAGTCGTGATGGGCTACCATAACCCACCGGTAAAGCAACACTGTCTACTTGGAAATTAAGAGTATCGTTATTAAAAAACTTACATTACTCTGCAATATTTTCTCTAACATAGCCATCATTACGGGTAGAGCTCAGCTCATCTGTACGCCTGAGTCAAAACTCTAACAGCTTATCGGGGAAAATTATCGTTGGTTATCACCATTCCAACCCTGCCTGATGGGTTAAACCCTGCACACACTTTCCCTAGTAATAATTCATCTAACGCACTCCGCAACAAAAATTCAAATTTACGAAATGTATCTTAGCACAAAAGAAATTTGTTGTTTGCTTACCATAAGCCATGTAACAGGGGCTTGATTAGAGTCGGCGTCTTTAAGTATAAATACGACCCTCTTCGCGAATGTATTAAATTTCTTGATATGTTGCTCTCCTGTAAACATAGTTTTAAAGTTTTTACTGTCCTCAGAGGGTATTGCATTGCCACCACCATATCTCGACTCACGCATATCGTCGGTGCTATGAAGTTAACAATACAAATTAAGATGTGATAAATAGACGTGGGATGTTTGTACATACAACTATGTACACAGATTCCCTTGTAGGCGACGTTGTGATACAGCAAACAGTATCATAGGCTGAAGATGTTGACGGTGTCTAAAACAATACAACGTTTAAAGTTACGTAAACATTTAAATGTGATACAGTTTTGCATTTATAAAAAAACACTACTTACAGCGTCACATCGTGACCACCACTAACACAGCCTTCACCACCACTACCATATAATGATTCGGACATCTGTTCGGTGTTGTGAAATTAGAAATACAAATTAAGATGCGAAAACCAGACGTGCAACGTTTGTGCTTACAACTACATCCACATATTCACTTGTAGGAGGCGTAGTGACAGCAAACAATATCAGTGGCTGAAGGTGTTGACGGTTTCTAAAACAATACAAAGATTAAAGTTGTGTAAACATTTAAATGTGATGAAAATGTATAACAAAGAATACATTTATGCATTTAATAAAAAGCATTCTACTTACAGCGTATCATCCAGCGTTTTACCACCATCGCGACCACCACCAACACGTCCTTCAACTTTAGCTAACATCTAGAATGATAAAGAAATATTAACAATAATTTTAAAAACTGATTTGTACTTACAGTAGTCATTAATTCGGCCGGGATCTTCCGCATTTCAGTACGTAACCTTTGGAAACACTAGCTCTACTGGCGTTATAGTTTCACCAACAAAACGTTTAATAAGGTGGTAATACATCTCCACCACCTTATCTTCAGTCGCCAGCCCACCACCGAAGGTGTTCAAAGTAGTTGAAAATGATAAGTTCGACATTAAAACACCGTTTAGTACGAAGTATAAACTGGAAGTGA
The DNA here is from genome assembly GCA_036346205.1 of Vesta saturnalis. Classification (NCBI taxonomy): domain Eukaryota; kingdom Metazoa; phylum Arthropoda; class Insecta; order Coleoptera; family Lampyridae; genus Vesta; species Vesta saturnalis. Next base: position 1,091,495 of record JARFJB010000102.1, read on the forward strand.
AGATAGAGAGTGATTCATTGGTTTTATATGCCTAACTGCCCGAAGGTCACGGGTTTTAGTTAGGAAAAAACAAGTTATATGAACAATGTGACGTTCAAGCCATTTCACATTCCGTATATTTTCCCAATTAGTCAACTTTCTAAAACGTAGAAATTTGTATAGATAACCTTATATTACGAGTTAGATAATTGTAATGTCCTTCTTCAAAAACGCTCTTCAAATAACAAATTCGAATACAACCAATGCAGTTAGGTAACACAGTGAAAATTAAAAACATTCTTCAAATAACGAATTTAAATGTCGCTAATGTAATTATGCAACACATTGCGAAAAATAGTTTACGTCTCATCTTAAAAAATACGCTTCAAGTAACAAATTCAAATCCAGACAACCTAATTATACAACATATAGCGAATAATTTTAAGGCCTGTCGTAAAAGAAACTTCAAATAGCAATTTCAAATACGGCCAATGTAATTAGATAACACGCCGAAAATACTTTTAAGGTTAGTCTTAAAAAACACTCTTCAAGTGATAAATTCAAATACGACTAATGTAATTAGATAACACATAACGAAAATAGATTTAACACTCAACCTAAAAACACACTTCAAGTAGCAAAATCGTACACGACTAATGTAACTAGACAACCCACAGCGAAAATAGTTTTACTGTCCCTCTTAAAACACGTGTTTAAGTAATAAATTCAAATACTCCCAAATGTAATTAGGTAACACCTAGTGCAAATAATTTTAAAGTTCAACTTAAAACAGTTAACTGTTGAATCAAACCTCGTAAAAGCCCTTTTTTGTCTTAATAACTTTAAATTTCAAATAGATCAAACGACCTATTAGAATTTACATATTTTACTATGTTTCTTGACCGTATTTGACTTCAGGCGTTCAAAAATCTTAAGCAGTCTACAGCAATTTGTTTGTTTTTACAATATGTAATCTTATTCATCGCTTTATGAATCGCGTGTTAATTTTGCAACCTATGCTGTATTGTCACAGTAAATGCTTCTGGTACTCATATATTTTGTAACACAAAAAAGGTCTAATATCTTTTAAAACAGAGTGGGTCCTAATAAGTTTAAATCTTAATTGATCTACATAGAATCTAACTTAATAATCTTAAAATTCAGCTAGGTCAAACTGTCTATTGTCATTTACATGTTAAAATTAATTAGAGGGTTTTGTAGATAAGTGTATTATGATTTCTTCAATCCGTAGAAATTAATTCAAAGTAACTTTTAGAATTACGTTTAAAACCTTATTTCTATATGCAAGATGTTGTTAATTTTGTAGTCTGTAAGATATTGAGAACTGAATTATGCACTGTGAATGTTTTAGATAGAATCTGTCTTAATAGTCTTAAAAATCTAAAACGTAAACATAAAAATTAGAAACAAAGACCGTTTTGTTAGCCTTTACGTAAGTAGCTAATTAAAAGGTTTTAAATTGAATAGTGAAAGTTTGTCGCACTTTTGGTTCTCACTGTATACATATGTAGGTATAGAAGGTTATGCAATCAACTTCTTTCTCACTATCGGTAAATTGACTTATTAGATCATTTTACAACTTTTGGCCAAGTTTCGCAAGATCGGCCATGATGTCTGGACGTGTGTCTGTGTGTCTGTGTGTGTGTCTGTGTGTGTTTGTCTGTTTGTCTGTTTGTCTGTGTGTCTGTGTGGCTGTGTCTGTGTGGCTTTGTGTCTGTGTGCCAGTGTGTCTATGTATGTCCGTGTATCTCCGTGTCCGTGTGCCAGTGTGCCCGTGTGTCCGTGTGTTTGTGTGTCCGTATGTCCGTGGTGTGACCGTGTGTATTTAAGCTTGTTTTCATTTCGCTTGGAGCTGATTAGATTTTGGAAGAAAAATCCAGCGGATGAGAGGGGGTTTATTTGGGGCAGTGTTTGGATTTTACCAAATATTTCTATGTAATTTTTTTATACGATGCGTAATTTAGCGGCAAATAATTCCTAAAGTAGAATTTAAGTGTTAGTTAAAATTTTATCAATATCTGAATAACGATTAATTTTATAAGAAAACATGTGATATATTTTAAGGAAATTTTAATTTTACATAACTTTTCTTGATGAAGTTTTTAATATAACGAAATGTATGTCTAAAAATAATTTAAATATGAATGTAAATGGTTAAACAGTGTATTTTAAATCTTATAGAACGTTTAAATCTTAGTTATCATGTATTGTATGAAAACAAGGCAACATTGTAAAAACAAAACAATAATATATGTCAAAATCACGTTTAAAATTTCACGTCAGATTGAGATTAACAGTCATAAATAGATGTTAACTTAAAAATTCCAAAGATCCCTGTTTACAAAAGATCAATAATACAGTTCAGCCATATTCGTGCATTAAGTAGAAAGAGGTCACTTAAGGACTGAGAGTCATCACTGGTAGGTAGGCCGAGGAGTCAGCGGTGTGAGGTTGGGGTCGTAGTTTCAGTGGCGTTTTCAACCCTTGAAGGAAATTTTAACCCCTTGAGGTGATTTTAGCCGAACTAGTGTGCTTTTAGCTGAATTAAGAGCCTTTTGTCAGTTCAGCCCTGAATGAGAGTGGGGCGCTTCTTTGGAGGCGACTTTCAGCCCTTGATGAAATTTTCAACCTTGAAGGCATTTGACCCTAATTAAGCCCTTCATGGCAGTATTACAGGGCCTGAGGTGCCACTTTCCCTAGTTTCTGATTGGTGCAAGGATTCGCCCTTTCTGATTGGTTACGGGTCGGGTCTTGTTGACCATTTTGGAGGTCATTTTCGGCAGGTGAAATTTAAAATTGATTCTAATAAGGGCTCATAAGAAAGGTATAGGACAGTCACTGGTTTCTGATGTTGGCACATTTTGTTTTTAATTATAAGACATAAGTCATCCGCTAATCTTTATGACGTCATAATCAAAGCCATTTTGTTGAGAGAAATAAATTCAAGGTATTGGTCTGAAATCGTGTTCTATCAAAGCACCTTGGTTATTACCAAGATCAATTTGTGTTTAATAATTTATTATAAGAATACTATTTTTACATATGTATATGTCAAATCTCATAACATAATAACGCATCCTAATTGAATATTACAGGGTTGTTTTGCCTGTTGATGCTCGCATTGAGACATCTCTATTCTTCAGCCGCTCTTATGTTGATGTATACCCTGGTCCTTGGCCTTTAAAAACGTTCATTTAAATTCAGCCAGCTCCACAATTACCCTCTCGTCGTACTTTAAAAGTTCAAACTTCCCGCCATAACCATTACAGGGTCCTGTATATACTTTTAAAACATACCGCTTGGTGGAGCCAACGATATTACACAGAACATTAGTTTATACACAACTAGATGAAACCACTAATGAATTTAAATTTTGAGGCAAGGGATTCACTAGAAGGGGGTGAAGATCCAAGAGCAAGTTCCAAAGACCTATACTTGTTTACAAGTTAGCATTGGGGCCCTTTATTAGAATACAAATTCAAATTTTGCTCCAAGTGGATAACGACAATGGGCGCAGGCCCACGAACAAGTTCTCATCACAAGGAGAAGTAGGCCCCGAGAGTAAGTTGCGAAGCACTGTACCTGTGTTATAAGTCAGCATTACGCCTCCTTATTAAAATACAAATACAAATTTTCCGACAGGGGTCACGACAAGGGGATGAAGGCCAACGAATAAGTTCTTAAGATCTATGCCAAAAGGGCCTTAATCGACAATATGGCCGACAAGATGGTTGACAAGATGGCGGAAATTATGGCAGCCAATATTCCGGGCAAGATGACCGCCGGTTACGTGACTTCCCCACCACTTAGCTCGGTCCATCCCCACCCCTTGGTGGAGTGGGATATGACGTCACAACAAGTGGTGGGAGAAACTAGGCCCCTTATACTAGTGTATACAACGGGCAATGTCTCGTCCTTTGAACGAAAAGACTGAAGTAGTATCTTTGGTACAGTTATAATCGCAATTAACTAATGTAAAAGTGTCGAGAAAAGATAAATACAAATAAAACACATAAACAACATTAAATCCTTATTTTAAAATATGTTCGAAATGTTCGGCTAGCATCTCTTGGCAAATAAACATTCGGTTCGAGAATGCTTCCCTAACGTTCTGGAGAATTTCTCGGGTTACTTGTGCACAAACTTCAATGCAAGTTGACGAAATTCTTCTAAAGACCAGATTTATTGTACAAACCCGTGATTAAAGGAAACCTCATAGAAAGTAATGAATATCGGCCCTAAAATGTGATTACCCAAAATGCCCGACCAAACATTAAATTTTTAGGGAAACTGTATGTACTTCACGAAATAAATGTGGATTTTCATCACATTTTTTTTATTACGTCATTTGCAATTTTGAGTGTTAATTCTCCGTTCAGATAAAACGTGCTCTCGTGGGTAAAACAAACATGTTATGGATAGTCAGGATTTCTTACGAGCCTCTCTGACATAATCTTGCAAAGTTGGAGTCACCTATTAGGATCGTATTCTGCCAATTCATGAAGAAGTTGCATCCGGTATGGATGAAATGTATACTTTTTCAAAATTTGCTTGATTGAGGAACGGAAAACATTGGTTGTACTGGCCACTGCTTTCGCACTTTGTTCAGGATTCATTACCACTTCAGCAATTACCTGTATTTTCATATTTTCTGTAATGCTGGGTCTCCCTGATCTTGGTGCGTCGTTTTCTGTCCCTATTGATAGAAATTTTGACAGTATATTATAAAAAAACCACCATGAAAACTGCGAGTAGCTTTACCATACACTTTATAGTTTGACAACTAAACGTCAGAGTAAAAACCATAACAACAGTCATCTGTCACATTTTGTAGTACGTTCAGAATCAGTTAATGATTGTATCACCGTAACAGGGGGTTGAAAATGAAATTGGGAGTCACACGAATACGAGTTATTCAAATGTTTTCAAATTAGGCAGTTGATTTAAGAATGAAAGTACCTTTAAAATGAGGTGTCACACGATCCCCATACCCGTAAGAACAAAAACTACAAAATGACGCCCAGCTGTCATTTATTAACTTTCGGTAGCGGTTTTTACGTCAAAAAATAGTCCTTTTATTTTATAATAACACACCAAATTGCACGATAGAAGCAGTTAGCGTTCAATACTTAGGGGGGGGGGGGGCGACGCGCTTTTGGTTCTCACTGTATACATATGTAGGTATAGAAGGTTATGCAATCAACTTCTTTCTCACTATCGGTAAATTGACTTATTAGATCATTTTACAACTTTTGGCCAAGTTTCGCAAGATCGGCCATGATGTATGGACGTGTGTCTCTGTGTCTCTGTGCCTGTGTGTCTGTGTGTCTGTGTGTCTGTGTGGCTTTGTGTCTGTGTGTCTGTTTGTCTGTGTCTGTGTGCTGTGTGTCTGTGTGTCTGTGTATCTTTGTGTCTGTGTGCCAGTGTGTCTATGTATGTCCGTATATCTCCGTGTCCGTGTGCCCGTGTGTCCGTGTGTTTGTGTGTCCGTATGTCCGTGGTGTGACCGTGTGTATTTAAGCTTGTTTTCATTTCGCTTGGAGCTGATTAGATTTTGGAAGAAAAATCCAGCGGATGAGAGGGGGTTTATTTGGGGCAGTGTTTGGATTTTACCAAATATTTCTATGTAATTTTTTTATACGATGCGTAATTTAGCGGCAAATAATTCCTGAAGTAGAATTTAAGTGTTAGTTAAAATTTTATCAATATCTGAATAACGATTAATTTTATAAGAAAACATGTGATATATTTTTAAGGAAATTTTAATTTTACATAACTTTTCTTGATGAAGTTTCTTAATATAACGAAATGTATGTCTAAAAATAATTTAAATATGAATGTAAATGGTTAAACAGTGTATTTTTAATATCTTATAGAAGCGGCTTTTTTTTAGTTATCATGTATTGTATGAAAACAATGCAACATTGTAAAAACAAAAACAATAATATATGTCAGAATCACGTTTAAAATTTCACGTCAGATTGAGATTAACAGTCATAAATAGATGATAACTTAAAAAAATATCCAAAGCCGCCCGTTTCTACAAAAGATCAATAATACAGTTCAGCCATATTCGTGCATTTAAGTAGAAAGAGGTCACTTAAGGATGTGACGTCATCAGTGTGGTAGGGGCGGAGTGGGGGGGGGGGAGTCAGCGTGGGGTGTGAGGTTGGGGTCGGCTTCGTTTCAGTGGCGTTTTTCAACCCTTGATGGAATTTTTAACCCCTTGAGGGTGATTTTATCCCGAACTAGTGTGCTTTTGGCTGAATTAAGAGCCTTTTTGTCAGTTCAGCCCCTGAATGAGAGTGGGGCCCGCTTCTTTTTGGAGGCGACTTTCAGCCCTTGATGAAATTTTCAACCCCTTGAAGGCATTTGACCCCTAATTAAGCCCTTCATGGCAGTATTAAGAGGGCTTGAGAGTAGGCCACTTTCCCTAGTTTCTGATTGGTGCAAGGATTCCGCCCCCTGGTATCTGATTGGTTACGGGTCGGGGCTTGTCGACCATTTTGGAGGTCATTTTGTCGGCCATGGTGGGAAATTTAAAAATTGTGTTCTGATAAGGGGCTCATAAGACAGGTACAGGACAGTCACTGGTTTCTGATTGTTGGCGGCCATTTTGTTTTTAATTATAAGACATAAGTCATCCGCTATCTTGTATGACGTCATAATCAAAGCCATTTTGTAGAGAGAAATAAATTCAAGGTTATGGTCTGAAATCGTGTTCTATCAAAGCACCTTGGTTATTACCGGTCATAAAAAGGGGTGTTTAATAATTTATTATAAGCAATACTATTTTTACATCTCGTGTAGTATGTCAATCTCAACATAACATAATAACGCATCTTCTAATTGAATATTACAGCGGTTGTTTTGCCTGTTGATGCTCGCATTGAGACATCTCTACTCTTCAGCCGCTCGTTTTATTGATGTATACCCTGGTCCTCGGCCTTAAAAACCATTCATTTAAATTCAGCCAGCTCTACAATTACCCTCTCGTCGTACTTTATTGCTATGAATCCAAGATTCAACACCGTTCCTTAATATTTTTAAAAGGCATGTTGTTGCATGTGGATAAATCCATACCTGTAATTATAACAGCATTAAAAATTCGCATAGGTAGTTAAATAAAAGATGACATCCTCCTTATCTGCTAGATCTCCAGCAACAGTTGGCTTCTCAGCGGTTTTCTCAGTGTCTTTGACGCCACTCTCATTTTATTCCTTTACGAGTCCATCATCATCATATACGTAAAATTTTGCGATGTGATGCTTTCAACGAAGCCGTTTTCCAAGGAGTGATGTTTTTAAAGTTAACATGTATTTATTTAAGACTATTAATTTCATATATAGATAACTTTTTTTATGTTTTACAATGTGATTTATTTTTCGTAATGGACTTATTATAAAAGAGTGCACAATTATCCTAAAAAATCTTATTAAAACTATTATTACATTTCTTTTAATTTCCATTTTTTAAGTTGGAAAGTCGTGTGGAGAGAAAACATACAATTAGCGTTACCCAAATTTTCATTTGATATTATGCAATATAGTTATAATTTAATTATAATTTTTAGTTTATTTTACTTATTAAAAAATATATCCACTGGTTTTTAAATAAGGAATTTTATTTACGGTCTATCTACTTTCTATAATTTTTAATTAGGAGAGCGAATATTTTCGAAGTGATTAAATGCAAATATACGGAATTTACTTATTGTTGTGGTATGACTTTCCTAATTCCCGACTCATGCAAGGCCGCGTCCCCTAGAGCATTCAATTCAAAAACCTTGATTTGATTTTACTACAGGTCGTTAGCGTGACACAGCGTATAGGAATTTATTTTCACACAGGTTAAATGATTTTACCTTCAGAATATATTATATAAATACAAAATTTACTTTAAAATAATAAAATGGGTAATTAAGTAATTAGGTTCTGAACAATTACCTATTAGAAATAAAACTCGATATGTACTGCAAAATAGAAAATGTGGATGTCTTGTATTTATCTAATTACTAGTTAAGAAAAAAATCTAGAAGAAAACTTACAAATAAATATAAATTGTACAATTAGAATTAGATCAGATAATGTTATACTCCAGGTAGAAATCGGAAAAGAGTGGTATTTTTTTGTGTCTAATAAAGAAGGAAATGTGTATAACAAATAGCATGTTTATATGAATACAAAATATTATTGTCGTGGAAACTACTTTCGGTAAAAGCATAATACCGCAAAATTTTACCTGTGTGATTCAGATTACATCTTACAAAAAACACCTTGTAGCAAATCAAATTAAGGTTCTTTTTTTATTAACTGAGCTCAAATACCGCCAAGAGACACGCTAAAAGCGTATAAATAAGAATGCTCACATTCATCTAACTGTATTTTAAGTTTATTACGGTACATTTCATTAAACGAAGACTAGAACACTCAAATGATAAAGGACTGTGTTGATTCAGATTATATCTTACAAAAAACACCCTGTAGCAAATAAAATTAAGATTTTTTGATTGATTGAATTCGAATATTGACATGAAACACACACTAAAACATGCAAATGAGAATGCTTACATTGATACATCTTGATTTTAAGTTTATTAAGGCAGATTTCATTTAACGAAGTTTCTAGAACAATCATTTCAAAAAGGACTGCGTTGGTTCAGATTAAATCTTTCAAAAATAACCTGTATCGAAGCAAATTAAGACTTCTTGATTGACTGACATCTAATACTGTCAAGAAACACATGCTAAAACGTATAAATGAAAATGCCCACATTGATTCATCTGCATTTTAAGTATATTAAGACGGATCACATTTTAACGCATCCTCTAGAACATTCAATTCAAAAAGGTTTGTATTGATGGAGATTATACCTTAACACCCTACAGGAAATCAAATTAAGATATTTGATTAGCTAAAGTCGAATACGGTCAAGAAACGTACTAAAAAGGTATCGTAAAGTTTTAAACTTAATTTTGAAGACGTTCATTTGGAGACAGCTTCCGCACTCATCTTACATATAGAAATAACGTTTTAAAAAATCAAATCTAAAATACTACTTTGAATTAATCTACAGCTGAATCAATTCATAATACAGAGCTATCTATACAAAATATCTAAGGAATTTTAGAATGTCAGTTAATTATGCAAATATGTGAAAGGTGAAAGGAGATTGAAAATGTAATTACTGCTACTACGCTACTTGTTTTTCCCGTTTTAAACCGAAAAATGTCTAATGAATTTTAGGTCAGTTAATTATCCATTATGTGAAATGTTAAATGATCTTAAAAATGTAATTACTCCGTTGCCACTGTTTGAACAATTTGTTTTTCCTGTTTTAAACGGTTTTGCTTAAAAAACCAGTGTAATTAGTTGGTGTCCCTATAAAAGTCAATGAATTACGCTCTAATCTTATTAACAGTTCATACAGCTTGTTAAAACTGTGCTATACTGTCGAACTCAACAATTTATTCTCTTTCAAATACTTTGGAGGGTAGATTAACGACCGAAGGTGAGGTGATGGAGATGTATTTCAGCATTATTAAAGGTGTAGTTGGTGAAACCATAACGCCTCTTAAGTTAGAGCGTTTCCAGAGGTTGCATGAAGCCATACCGAAAATCCAGACCGAGTTAATGAGCTGTTACTAATGTTTTATTTCTAGGTACGTGCTAAAGTACGAGGTGGTGTTTGCAGTAGTGGCCCATCATCGTTGGGAAACACTGGCGCTGTAAGTGGAAATAATTTTTATAAAAGTGAGATATTAATCGATGTATTATTTTAGATGCCGTCAACTTCTTCAACCAATGACGATGTTTGTGCTGTCCATATTTCCCCGCAACCTGTAAGTGGATCCTCGAACAACGTCAGCATAAAATTCATAGACAGTTTAAACTTCCTACCCATGTCCCTATCCAAACTCCATAAAACTTTTAACTTTCCCGGCTCAAATGGCCACATTCCTCACCTATGTGCAAAATCAAAACTATGAGGGTGTTTTACCGACCATGCACTTTTACGTTGTCGATGGAATGTCTTCCAAAGCTCGCACAGACTTTATAAAGTGGTACGTGCGTATACTAAAAAAACACGGTCTCGAGTTTTGGAATGGGTTTGCCGCCAAAAATAGCGTCGACCGGTTTAGAGAATACTGCGCGATAGCCGGTACCTGTAGTCTTGTTTTCCGCTGAAATTTTATTCGTGAGAATAGTATGGGACTAATCCCAAACAGCGGATGCAGAATGGGTGACAATCAGTCGAGTATTGTTAATCAATGGCTTGTCTGACTCGAGCATTCAGAAGGTAGATGTATTCAGCATACCGGTAACGCGCGTGAGGTACGGTTAAAGGAAGGTATGCTAGTTGATGGGTTTTATCACAATACAAACACTGTGTATCAGTTTCACGATTGCTATTTCCACGCTTGTGAAAGGTGCTACCCCGATCAAGCTGGTGATAGTACATTCGAACCAAATAAAGTGTTTTTGCGTCGTGAGAAGACTGTGTCAACATCACACAGTATACATGCCTTTAACTATGGTTTAATATAAATTTGGCAATGTGAATTCAGGTCATTTTTAAAACATAGTCCGGCCACTAGAGGCTTTGTTAACTCAAACAACGTGCTGAGTCAGTCACCTTTTAGCCTCGCGATAGCTTTTTCGGAGGTCGTACTAATGCGGTTAAGTTATGCTATAAGGCAGAACAAGATGTTCAATTCAGGTATCTGGGTGTTTGCTCACTATACCCCTATGTGAACAAATACGCCAATACGCAATACGCAAAAAGTATCCGGTGGGGCATCCTACAATTCACATTGACGCCGAGTAGTTAAACCTCGACTTTCGCACTTTCGAGGGCCTTGTGAAGTTAGTGCGCTCTCACCATCATATTTTTAGCATCCGGTTCTCCCTATTAAGATGCACGGTAAATTAATGTTCGTGTTGTGTAGAACCTGCACTGAAACCATGTTACAGCAAGATTGCATACATACGCAGGACGAACGTAAATTTACTGGAACTTACGTTGCGGACGAACTTCGATAGGCTACAGAATTAGGTTATCGAGTTTTAGAAGTGTTTGAAGTTTGCCAATACGACCGGGGTAGTCTGAGCGGGGGTCTTTTCTCGGGTGACTCTGTAGTAAGTTTGGAGACAAGGATAATTTATCGCAGATTATAACTGTTCAATGTCGTCTTGGCAGCTTATACAACCGACAGTGTTCGGCTGGTGCTGTACAGCTACCTGGAAAACTTGCCGAATGGTTACTGTACCTTGACACAGACTCCGTGATTTTTACGCAAAGTCCCGGTGAGCGGGCTCCACCTGTCGGTGATTTCCTGGGTGATATGGCCGATGAGGTGGAGGCCTACGGAGTCGGTAGTAGAGTTCATGAGCGGGGGGCTAAGAATTATGCGTACAAGGTGTTCTCAACAAGGAAAAATCGCTAGTGTTGGATATCATCGAAGCTGTGTACGCACAAACTGACCGTAAAATTCTTAGAACCCCTGCATACGAAATTGTATCCAAGCCAGAGAGCAAGATTTACCAGGTGCAGTACAGTAAACGTCGCAGAAAGGAGGACGGTTACGACACGTTTCCTTGCGGTTACGTGGGTCATCCCTAGTTTTACAGTCTGCACCTAGTTTCTAGTTTTAAACATCCCGTACATCAGCCACGTGACCATCCATTCCCAGTCCTTACTTCTTTATTTATATTTTAACCCAGTGATTTTAATTTTAGATATATATTTTAAATCATAATACACCTGTAACACGCTTTTGTTATATACCTTCTTCATTGGTTTAACTTGTATGTAAAATCGTCACGACATATGTAATTTACATACCCAAATACATAGAATTGTGCAGAAAGAAGAAGATGATATCAAAAAGCAAGAGGTGCGGATATTATTGGATAAAACCAAAGATGCATATTTTAAGGAAAGTGAAAGGAAGCTAACGAAATACTAAATATAACAAACTTGTACGAGCGGATCGTCCTACTGTAGATAAAAAGCTTCAAACTAGCTTTAAACCTTTGTCTAGGCTAAATTATAACGATGATATAATAGAGGACCCTTTCAAGGTATGCAAAACTGTGGGAGATCATTTCAATAAAATGTATAGAAATGAAGGAATCGACATAAATGAATTCAGCCCTCTATATAAACATCTAGTACCTTTAACTCCCGGCGATAACAATTGTTTGGAACAACCCGTCACGCTTGAAGAGTTAACAAGAACACTGGCCTCTCTTAATAAAAATAGCGCCCGTGGAATGGATGGTTAAACGGTGCAATTCTATCTGGAGTGTTGGGATAAATTAAAATACTAGTATTTTACTATGTTACACCAAGCCTTCGAAAATGAACAACTGCCTCCATCAATAAGGAAAGCACCGAAGAATGGTGATCTATTGAACACGGATAACTGGCGCCTCATTTCTTTGATTTTTCGAAAGTTCTGTCTGTATGCCTATCTAACATCATCTCCAAAACTATTTTACCGGACCAAAGTTATGCCGTGTCTGATAGGTCTGTGTATGACACTGTAGACATACATAGGGAATTAATAAATTACGCTAATCAAAATAAAGTTCCACTAGCAATAATTAACCTCGATCAAAAAGCAGCGTTTGTTAAAATTAGTCACAAATACTTGTTTCATGTGCTAAAGGCTATGAATTTTGGAAACAACTTTATCAATACCATAAAACTGTTGTACACAAATGCTATGAGTCGTGTGAAATTAGGTTCACTGCTAACAAGAGCGTGGAATTAGACTGGGATGCCCATTGTCAGGTTCTTTATTCACTATCGCCATCGAACCTTCCTTAGTTTTATCCAGACATTTCCTGGCAGGATTCACTGTGACAAAATTACCTGCACCTATTAAGATAACCGTAAGTGCGTACGCGGATGATGTGTCGGTTTTCATCGCAAGAAATGAAGACCTTAATATTCTAAAAAACTGTTATACCAAACACGCGGAACAATCTGGATCAAAACTAAATTTAGCTAAGTGTAAAGGTTTCTGGTGTGGTAGTTGGAAGTAGAGGAAAAAAACTGCACTTGGAATCACTTGGTCTCCAAAAATACGAGTATTAGGAATGTATTTTCTAATGAGCAGAAGCAAGACTCCGATGAAGAATTCACGGATTTAGTCCAAGCGGTTGATGCCTCAATGAAGAGCTGGAAATGGAAGTTGCCATCTTTATCGATGTTAGGCCGAAGAACGGTAGTCAACCAATACATCGAACCAAAGTTTTGGCACATTCTTCACTGTCTTCCAATTACTGTGCAGTAACAGAGTAAGATAACCGGATACATTTGGAGAGGAAAGCACTGGACCCTGTTTGTTACGGAGGTTTGGGTTTGGTTCACATACCAAACAAAATCAAAACTTTCCGAATCAAGCTGGCACAAGGAATTCTTAACGATAAAGAAAAGAAGCATTGGAATACTATTGTAAACTTAAACCTTATGCAAGCAGATTCTTTAGGTTTAACGTGGCAGTGGATGTTTCTGAACACCCAAAAAACATCAACTATCGAACTTAATTGTTAAGTAATAAAAACTGTACAAAGTGTTGATGTGATTTTGCAAAATTTTGATCCACTTATGATTCCAACAAAAGAGTTGAGATTATCTCCTGCGAAAATCCCACCCATTTTCTCGACGAACTGGTAAAAGTTAGGTTTTTATACGTTAGCAGACTTAAGAATAAACAATTCAAGGTTACAGGAGAAAACAATAGAAGCACGATTGCAAACAACCTGTTTGGTAGTGAAGAATGACGTTAAAGAACATTATAGAAGAATAAAACTTATCTTCGGTGATAAATTTGGCGCAGAAAACTACAAAACTTCACAACCAAGCAATGTAATAACGTTTAAGTATGAAAATCAATACATCAATAAATTACAGCAGACCATAACAGCGGGCTACTTTAACATAAAGAAGAATTGTAGTTTTGGAGAATAATTGGAACGAAAAGAAGTAGCATTGGAAATCCTTTCCAATATATTTCAAAAGTTGTTTGGAGGTTAGCAAAGAACCGATTGGCAGATCCAATTTATTTGAGGCGCCCAAATCAAAGGAAACATGATTCATGCCGATTTTTCCGGAAACCAAACTGTCATGTGGTACACATGATATTTTTATGCCAACATACACAATACACCTGGAGACTAGTGGTTACACAAGTAAAGAAAATCCTACAAATCAACGATATAAAAAATATCTACTTTCTATGTGGAATGGATGGAAATGCATATACGCATTGTGTAGCCAACTACTTAACAAATTTAGCAAAAGCCACTATATACAATAACACAATAGGCGCCATGAAAAACAATAACTTTTCCCATAATTTTAAATCGACTTAGGTAGGTTAAAAAGTAGAATACTGCAAGATTTCTACTGGCACCTGGAAAAGGATGCTATCGGTCTCTTCCAAAGTAAATGGTGCATAAACAGTGTGTTGTGCAGGATTGATGCAAACCAATTAATAGTATGGAACACTGAAATGTAAGTTTACATTCGAACTTCGAATTACAATTACATTTTGATTTAAGTTGATTATGTATAAACAAGAATTTAAATTTTTAAGACAGCATGTAAATTAACAGTTGTAATAAGTATAATAATAATATTAATAAACACACACACACACGCACGCGCACACGCACGCACACACGCACACGCACACGCACACACTGAAATATTTATTGGTGACACAGGAGAGTCAAAAGGTGGAAAGTGTACATCCAATTGACTCTTTGTTTTTCTGGACTCGCTGCCGTTGTTAAGTCGTTTTCGCCATACCACCAACATATAGCAAAAGCTAGGCTATTTTCTGTGGTGCAGGAATTAGAGGCGGAGCAACTCAATCAACAATCTACTATGCCCGTATTTTGGTGGATACAACACGAATAACAACACTGTCACCTGCTGGAACCTCGTCAGGCTCTGTATATACGCTCTAACCGTGTCAGACTGACGACCAAGTTATTTCCACAACTTTGTTTAAAAATACAACATTAAAATTAAAATGTAGCATGACCTTTACTTACGAACTTATCTTAATCATACAGATAACCGCTCTTGAGACGAGATCGGTGTTTTCCAAAACGTATGTTGCTTTTCAATACCATTATTGACTTTATCTAGTAAAATATTGAAGACACCCTGAAGTATTCGTGAAATTTTGTTTCCTCTTTAATTAACTCCCGATATATCCTGAATTCTCCTCACGGTGTCACGGTGTCTATGGAAACCATCGTGTTCTTACGGCGTATCGTTCATCACTGAACAGATTTACCGTATGGGACACTGACACATCCCGGTCATTTACAAATATACAATCCAAGATACCCTGGCCCGGAATGGCCACGAAACGGTCACGGCTTTTTTTTGTTAGTATGCTCATGCTTATGGTTAGTACTTACTTATTTTAGCTTAATTTACATTCTTGTTCGAAGACTGTTCAGAATCACATGAAAATTGCTGATTGTTTTTTTAAATAATTTTTTTTTATTTTCTTACTTAGTATTGTTTTCTTGAAAAAATCCATCTCCAGATTAACATGGTTTCAGCATTTTAAAAACCATGTACCACCATTATCGACTTGTGCATGATTGCGTGAGTGCTTGTGTGCGTCTGTGTGTGTGTGCGTGCATGCGTGTGTGTGTGTGTGTGTGTGATCCGATGCGTGCGCTGAGAGTGTCGATGGTGTGTGCGTGTGTGTAACGCTGTGTGCCTGTGTGTCGCTGTGTGTGTTGTGCGTGTGTGGTGTGTGTGTGGTGAGTGGTGGTGATGAGTGATGTGTGCTGCTGGTGCGTGTCGTGCGTGTGTGCTATAAAGGGACAAATTATTAACGATTTTGACATTAATAACCAAGGTATTCTAATGCTAATCGACGACAAAATACGTAAACATCGCTTTCTCTAAATATAGTATGTATATCTATATAAACTGGTGTAATACTGTGGAAGAATTTGAGCTATGTATAAATGAATATTTCATACCACAAAACATCATTTGAGACTGGAACATATACAGTTTATTGTCATAAATCATGGAATTTTTAATTAAGGCATAATTACGTTGTGATTAGGTACATTAATTTTCGTTTTATTCATTTTTGCATAAATAGATGGCATATACTTTAACTTTACTAATAACGCGTTTGTGTGTATTAATTAAGATACGTAAACATCGCTTTCCCTAAATACATTTTGATATCTATTGAAATTGTTTTAATACTGCAAGAAAACTTTGTATTCATCATAATGAACTCTTTTATCTTTATCTTTAACGCTACATTATAATTCTATTGCACTCTTTATTTGTACCTGCAAAAGCTGTGGTTGTTTGAAAAACTAATAAGACAGAGTACCAATGCCTATTTTACCTTCTGTACTTGTTGTAGGAGGATAAACCTATCTAAGAATCGGCAGAATTTAGTGCAGAAGTTGAACCAGCTGAGTTAAGAATGATTTAGCAAGGTGAATTATTTAATTACTTTGTAAGTCTTACATCTGCAACATCACACTTTGCCCAGATCGCGAGTTGCATCTGGTGTGTATCCGTTTTAGGGACAGTTTGATCATGAACCCACTTTATCTCAAATGTGTAAATAATTTGTTAAAGAGACATTTCTTTAAGTTTTATTTTTCTACTCTTACTTATGAAATTCTTGTGCCGGTGTTTTAAGCAGTTGACGTTTTGCACAGGGTAGACGAAATATATATTGACATTTTGGCCTGTACGGATAATTTTTAGACTCCAAGGGATAATCCAAATTTCAATCGGAATTTTTGACGAACGATGTAATTTGGAAAAATCTCTTTTGAACCTGGCTTCCTTCTATGATTAACGTTTTAAACCTTTAACGATGGACAAAGTAGGGAAATAACTCATAGTCACGTATCATTTTGTATAGCCTCCCTTTGGTGCTTTTATTTTGTCCTCGCTTTTATCCTTTGGGTAAGAATTTATCCTCAGTTGCCAACATCCGACTATTAGGCGGACGACGAGATTCATAAGGCGACCGAATCGGCACGAGTAACTTCAATGACGTTGCCATTGCAGTATTCTCTAGTTGAGCAACAGTGTACAAGTAGGAAGTGTTGTGCTGTGATATCCGCTTGCTGATTGAAGATTATACGTCTGTGAATCGGATCTTACCAGTAGTGCAATATATAACCCTGTCACACAGTCGGATGTTACCATAAGAGTAGGTAATACATAATGTCGTCTGAGAATACGATCCTCAAAAAAACTACTACAGTTCTTTTACTAGTCCAGTGCGATATGTCGGTACGTTAGCGACAGCCTAGGTTTGTATTGAATTGAAGAATATATAAAACCCTTCAACTGAAGCATTCGTAATTATCTGTTACAGACTGAAAATGTCTACTCTGTATTCAAAAAGAACTCTGAAAATTCTCTCTTTTGTACCTCCACCTCACGAAGATGACGTTAGTGATGAAAAATACATTTCAGACGATTCGTTGATAGATCACGACCATGTGGAATTTGAAGAAGATTCAGATTACTCCGACTATGAAGATAATCCGAATGTTCTGCTGAGCGAAGAAGTTGAACATGCCCCTCGAAGAAATGACCAAGAAATGAGAAGTAACGAAGAAGCTACAAACAACGAAGAAGAGCTTCAGCCAATGGAATTAGAAGAACAGGGAATAAGACTGGAAGAAATAGCAACATTATCAACGAAGAAACTATATCAAACAAAGATATACCATTGTGTTATTATTGTAAAAACAGATGCTTTACATGGAATAGCTTTGAACCTAG
Organism: Vesta saturnalis; assembly: GCA_036346205.1. Classification (NCBI taxonomy): domain Eukaryota; kingdom Metazoa; phylum Arthropoda; class Insecta; order Coleoptera; family Lampyridae; genus Vesta; species Vesta saturnalis. Next base: position 1,109,313 of record JARFJB010000102.1, read on the forward strand.
TAGCTCAAGAACAATAAAACATAACCTTATAAGAATAAAGATACCTGCCTTGCAAGGAGCGGCAAAGAATCTAAAAGATGCACGCACGTCAGAAGAAATATGGAAACTGTTGTTTGACAACACGATTATATCGGATGTAGTAAATCACACGAACAAAAAATTACAGGCACTCAGATTGTAACTCAAGGAACATCAGCCAAATTATAAAGATACAGACTCGGTAGAAATAGAAGCTCTTATAGGCTTCCCAATGTTATGCTTGATTTTTAAATCCGGCAGAGAGAACCTGTCTTCTTTGTTCTCTACAGGTCCTGCTGGGCGCCCTATATTTCGAGCAATTATGCCTTTGAAGCGCTGTCAAACGCTTCTATTAGCTCTACGTTTTGATAATGAAGAAACGAGGGACATTAGAAAAGCAAATAATCCGGCTGCGGCAATATCGGATATATTTGGGAAATTTATTTCTAATTGCCAGTCTAATTATGCCATCGGAACTATGCTTGCGTGGACGAGATGTTACTCGTGTTTAGGGGCATATGTCCATTTCGGATGTACATGCCCCAGGAGCCCGCGAAGTATGGCATTAAAATTGTGTGCCTACCCGGATGCCCATAATTCGTATCTATATAATGCCTATATCTACACTGGCAAAGACAGTGATGGCACTACCCTGTCAGCCGATGAGAGAAACGTAGCAAACCGACTCAAGCGATTCTCCGCCTGGCAAAACTAATTACTCGCTCAAACAGAAACATCACCGGTGACAACTGGTTTTATTCTCTTGAGCTTCTAGAAGAACTACAGAAAAGAGGTCTAACCTATGTTGGAACGCTAAAAAAAAAATAAAGGGGAAATCCCTAATAAGTACAGAGTCGTTTTGTTAGTCTCATCTATGCATCATTCAAATTACACTGATACCACAAACAACAAGCCAGAAATAGTCAGTTTCTACAATTCTACTAAATCTGGCGTAGATACACTGGACCAAAAGATTTCAAATTACTCTGCAAACAGGAGAACCAGAATACGGTCGCTGGCTATATTTTATAATATGATAGCTGTAAGCTGTGCAAATTCTCGAACCATATATCAGACTTATTACAAAAATAGAAAGGAAACTAATTATGACTACATATATAATTTGGCTACAAGTTTAGCAAGAAAACATATGCAAAGACGACTCACTATCCCTAATTTGCCAGCAGATTTACAAAAAATCATATTTCAAGTATTGGATATACCGAATGAGGAAAACAGTATTCCAAATACTCGAACCGATAAATTAGAAAAGCGAAAAACCTGCAGTTATTGTCCGCCAAAATTAAAGAGAATGACTGCCTATAAATGTGTCCTTGTAATAATGCAACATGTTTGGAATGTTAAAAAAAAATGTGCAATTCCTGTTGCCAAGAATTATAAGTAATTCGGCAATAATTTTCGGAAAAGATGTTCCTTTTTGTCACAGCGAGGTTTTATGAGTATTGTTACATATATTTTAAAGAATTTGTTTCTATTTTTATACATTTCAAGTTGATTAAAAACTGTATTTCGCATTTTTGCACTATGCATGCATTTATAGTGCCTATAAATCCTATTTATTGTTAGTTATATTTTTTGATAAGAATTCATCATTACTTTCATACATTTTCGGTTGAGTACAAACTGCATTTCTTTTATCATTGTTTGCATTTTGTCAGTCACTGCCATGTACCTATAGTACCTGTAAGCAACATCTATCTTTAGGTTTAAGTAAAAGTGTTTCTTTTTTGTGTTATCAAGAATTTTTTCGATAATGTCTATGTTATATGTTTTGAAAACCACCGTTCCTTTATTGATATTTGTTTTTCCTCGGTCATATTTATAGCGCTTACGAGTCACATCCGACCCTCAGTCGGTATTCTGACTGAGGGTCGGGTGTTACCAATAAGCGTCATGAAAAGATGTTAGAAAGAATGTGAATGACTGAAGAATGAGTCTCAACGGGTTGTAACAACTTTATTTGGTTAAAATAATATAAAATAAAACAAACTCTAAAGGAAATAATAAAACAAACAACCAAATTAAATACTGGATTAAATAAACAAATGAACTGGTAACTAAAATTTTATTCTAGTGATCCCTGGGTTAAAAGACTATAGGACGCCGCTGTGTGAAATTGTCATTACAAGTGTAATTAAATGTGGGTAATCTGGAGTCAGCCTTACAAAGGAATTAATTCCAGGTGAATGTGGTATTTACATTTGTAATTATGTATGAAAGTTAGTGTGCTGATTATTAACAGTTGTCAGGGATTTATGTTTATTTCCATTAAATGAATGGAATTCCGGTTAGGAATTATTATCAGGAAATAATTATTATTACATTACGTAATAACTGGAAACAGGGGTTTCATATGCAGGTCAGGTTTTCTTTATATATACAGGTAGGGGTTGTTATGATTAAACCGGCAATTAGGACGGTTTTCTGGAATAGCATAATTATATACATATTGACAGGAAACTAGGACTGGCACGTGGGGAACTGTAATCGCGTTAATATCGTTAGGGTACGTGTCTGTAGTAGGAGTAGCTAATCCCCTAGCTTATTATTTAGTGCTCTTTTCGGGGCGATTCACCACCAACAAGATAGCACAAGTGATGCGGCTTTTCTATTTTGTGAAAGGGTATTATATGGAAAGGGATGGTTATCGGCCTTGAAATATTTAGCTCTACTGGGCAGAACCTCCAGCAAACTAATTACCTCATACCCATGTCACGTTTATGCGCCTTTCTCAGGGCGTTTGACCTCCAAGAACGTTTTGCATACACGTGTGCGTAGATGAGCACATGCGGGACGAATTTAGGGAAGACGTATGAATATGTTTGGTTAGGGATGCTGGTAATAGCATTACTGATCTGGTCACTGGGCAGGGTAATTATCTAGGTGCAGGATAGATTGATGCGGGATGCGGGACAGAATTCTTGTCAGACTAGTAGTTATCGGGCACAGGTCAGACTACTGGTTGCTGGTTATGATCGTCTGGCTGCAAGACAGGATAATACTACAGGTACAGAAAATATATTACAGGAAGGGGGTGAAGGAATGAAATGTCGGGTGTGAGGGAGAATGAATGAATGAATGTGAAAGTATATGAGAGTATTTATAGATAAATAGGATGGAGTGGACTGATAATATTGATTAATAATGATAGAACAGTTGTGGAAGAAAATAGGAAATAAGTTTTGATAGGAAAATTTATTTAGATGGGTAGGAAAATTTATAGTGAGGATTTTCAGGATCATTACATTACAAGTAATGAGACGTGGGTACACAATTACAAACAAACAGACAGTTTTTTAATGCTGTTTACTCAGCAAGCGTCTTTAAAATGTTGAGCAGGTTGTGTGATAAATACGACGTGGTTCTCGTAAGAAAAGCGTTATACGTTCAGGTACAGCTCAATGGGCTGAACTGTTTTAGAAAGTAATACCTCATGTTGTACATAGTCCGGACAGGCTACAACTGATTATCGTTTTTTGAGCACCTGAAAAACGTTGTAAAAGGGAAGAAATTTAACTCGAATGCGTAGGTAATGTAAAACTTATACTAAAATTTGAGGACTAGTGATATTTCAGAGATGTGTAGGTAGATGGTTACGTTACGAAAATGAAAATAACGTATACATTTTCTGTTCACTATTGAACTGGATGCAGATTATGCGATTATTTATACCACTTTGTTTTTTATATAATAAATAGCAAGGTTTCAGGGTTACCGTTGTTATTCTCAAAGATAAGCAATGGTTTGAATTTTAATACCTGGCTGGGTCGATAGTGTACACGTATCTCGCCTTAAGTTTATCAAGATTTTGGCATGTGTGATTGGCCGTAACCCTCATTCGTTTGTATATATTCCTAATGTTAACATTGAGGGAAGCAGCGTTCCCAAAAATAGCAATAGTACGTGGGTCGCAAAGAAGCCATCGACGACAACGCGTATATGTTTTTGTCAATAAATCTGGATACCCAATTGATGAGCGTATCGGATAAGCCGAACGAAGTGAGCTTGGCAAGTAGACACTTGTGCCAAACCTAGTGAAAAGCTTTTGAAATATCTAAAGCTACAACAACTGTTTCACCGGACCTCTCTAATGTGTTATTCCGTTGAACAACTCTACCTGAACCCATACCGGTGGTCCTTTAAGAGTTTATTGGACTTGAGGAACGAAAGTAGTTGGTGATCGATGGCTTTCTCCATAATTTTCGACAGAATGGAAGTGATAGCTATTGATCGATAGTTCAAGGGATCGGTTTTGTCGCCCTTTTTAGGAATAGTCTGGACATTTGCCAACTTCCACGATGAAGATCGGAAAGAGTTTGGACAATACAGTTACTAGCTCGGGGTAGCATTTTTTAAGGACGATAGCTGGAATACCGTCAGGGCCAGTCGTCTTGTTTGAGTCAAGGTTATTGATAATTGATTCTAGGAACTCATAACGAAAGCGGATAGGTTTAATAGCGTATGGGGTAGATTTGGGTGAGAGCACAGTTTTACCAGAATCATTAAGACATGAGTTTGATGCAAAGTAATCGACAAAGAGGTTGGCTTCTTCAGCAGTATCCGATCCTGCAGCTTGGTCGCGAGACATCATGGGAGGAAAGGAATATGTACTAAAGCTTTAACTGATGGCTTTAGCTAATGACCAAAATTTACCATCACCCAAAGGACATGAGGCTAATTTTTGTATTTATGTTCTTCAAACATCTTTTTGTCCTTGGTGATGATGCGTTTGCTACTATCCCTTGCGGCAATATAGTTGGCGTGATTTTTGATGGATTTATTTTATTTCCATTTGATATAGAGTTTATGTTTTTGCGATAATGCATCAGTGCAAGCCCGATTAAACCAGGGTTGGGAACAGACGTGATCTACACGATTATGTTTTTGGGAATGTATAACTCCATACCCATCAGGATAACTTCAGCTATTGCAAGAGCAATGTTTGAAGGGGAGGACCGTTTAAAGCAATACTCACGCCAGGGAAGGTTGCAAAAACTTCCAGTTCGCTCCAGTTAGCTGAATTAAAACATCACATAGTTGTATCTGTTTTTCTAGTAACTGTGGGATTGGGTACGGAGGAAGTTATTTCGATTAGGCAGTGGTCGTCTGATTGACAAAGTGGGGAAAGAACTCTTGTTTTATAGACAAGTGGGTTAGTTGTAAGGAATAGGTCCAGCAGATGTGGAGTATGGTTAGGGTTGTTATGGATTCTGGTTGGTTCGGAAATAATTTTGTGAGATCACAGGATACAGCAAATGCTTCTACACTATGACCAGCGGGATTAGTAGTAGATGAAAAATCAAGCTAATTGGAATTGTGGGCTTTAAAAACTCCCAAAATTGAAATATCGCAAGATGGGAACTGTGATAAGAGGTAGTCTATTTTCAGCCTCAGGTAATCAAAAAGATCTTGGAAGTTGTTATCATTGAAAGAGCTATACAAACAAATTGGGGCCCAGAATGTTTAAACCAAATCGCACCAAATTTGTTGTTTTCCAAGGTGGACATACTCCGCCCTTAAGGCGAAAGTTAGTGTGGAGTTTGTATCTGGGAAATTGCAAGTCAGGCGAATTAGTGCTTCCAGGGAAGACTTGTGTTTCTGATAGGAAACAGAATGTCCGGTTGCACTTGTTCAAGGTGTTGGTGAACAGCATTAAGGTTCGACCTGATACCACGTATGTTGCAGTAGTGAATCCGGACGTTGGTAGTTTCGTTGACCGAGTCCTTTGAGTCCTGCCCTCTCGGGCATTGACGAATTCCTCCCCCAGAATTCTTGGGGCGGATCGACGAATCGATCTGGGAATATGGGCGTCTCGCCCTACTAACCTGGGGTATAGCGTCTTTTTAGAACTCGTCATTTTAAGGGTTTAGCCGTTAAAACGTCACACTTGTCAAGTGCGTGTTGGCGAGTACGTAAGGGATAAAACAGAAATATAAATAATTTTGGCACTAGCTCATTTGTCTTAAAAGATGTTCAAAATGTCTTCCATTTTGCTCAAGGCATCTGTCTAGTCTTGCTGGAAAGACCTTTCTACATCTCATGGCATTGATGGAGTAGTTGTTGCAAACATGTTGATCATTCTTCATCGCATGTTCTGCTCAGTTGCTGGACGTTCCGTATAAACAAGGTCTTTTACATACCTAGTTAGGTTAAAACGGGCGACCTTGCTTTCTAACTGGCCCTCCTTTTCCAATCTAACGATTTTCGTAAGTGTTATGTAACAAAGGTCTGACTTATCGCGAAAAATGGGATAAAGCTCCATCTTGTTGCAACCACATAGTTTGTGGGAGCATATTTGGTGTTAAATTTAAAAGCAGCACAGGTAAATCGTTTGTTAAAAATTCGGAATACAATTGACCGGTAAGGTGACCGTTGAAAAAGTAAGGACCTACCACATGTTCTCCAACAATTCCTCCCTAAACATTTATTGACCAACGATGTTGGTAGTCGGTTTATCGTATGATTCTTGGATTTTCCGTAGCGTAATAGTAAAAACTATGCTAAAAAATAATGAATTTTCTTGAGGACGGAATCGAGCCTACTCACAAAACTCCACCCTGCACTGTTGAATGTGGTATGCATGAAAACTGACCATTCACTTATTCCAGTTTCTCTTCCACACGTCTACAAAACTGCGAATTGATTTTCCTCATTTGCAATCGTTTTAATTTAAGCTCCCTGTTTCAAGAAAATGCTCGAGCGGTCTGCTAAAGCTTATTGGTTCTGGATGACGCCTTTCGGGAAACTGAGCCGCATACATTTTACTCGCTAGAAAAGAATTTTTGTCACTACTCCCCAATAAATTAAAATAAAATATTTTCCGCTACAGTACTGATGTATTTCGTAGGAGTAATGCCAACATTATTTGTTAAATAAACATTGTTGCTTTTCCATGGCTTTTAATACTTTATTTTAATGAAATGGACATATTTGTGGTTTTTGGTAAATTTCTTGATAACGGTCCAGAATTTTAGTACACTTGCAATACAACAAATATTTGTATTTAAATTCTACATTAGATAGTGAAATAATATAAAGGTGATTCGTTTGAAAACCTTAAAAAAAACTACTTTTAAAGTTGTCATTTTTGAAACCAAATTTGAGACACCCAGTATAAAATAAGAAAAAACTATTTAATGTCAAAGTATCGTTAGATCTCTTGTATTAAAGTTCACACTATGTAGCTCGGACAAAGCAGATCTAAGACCGTTTTTTTAATTCTTTTCAGGAGTGCAAAACGATTTTTTATAGTTTTTAATTTATTGCTCGTAAACTACTAAAGCAAATAAAATGAAGTTTTGGGAAATAAGAAAGAACACAAAAAAAAGAAACTAAAACATGCAAAAAAAATGCAGGGTGTGCCATAAGAAAAAAAATCCATTTTATGTCGTCATACTTTTTCGACCAGCCTGTATGTGCGAAAATATTTTCACTCATATGTACAGTGTAGGTCTACTTTCGTACAAAATTCCTAACTTAATTGGTATAGGATCTCTGGATGCCTGACGCATTATTGCAGGACCCTGTATAATGTAAATTTATTTATAGCATTTACCAGAAAAAAATAACATGTACTTATTAGAGGGTAGATCACCCTGTGCTTAATTAGAATCTTCTACTTGATTGCTTGCAATCAAAATTAGTATATTTTGTACTAATTACTTATTTAGAAATATATTAGTTATTTTAAGTACACCTTCTTTAATGCTAGGTAATTATTTGATTATGATGTAATCACAATTAGTGATACTAGGTTCACAATCAATACCGATAACATCCTAGTATTAATGGTTATACATTTACATGCTGTGCTTGGAATTAATGGAATGGCGGCATTTCTTGTTGTTGCAATCTATGTAGTTTATCTTATAAAATACCGAAATCTAGCCATAGTATTGAGCAATTATCAATGAATTAGCTTAAATAAAAATAAATTGTGCTATGCCTTCTGAATTATTTACAAAGCACATATATTTTTTATAATCATGTAGATACTTTGAGAAATTTAAATGATAGTTATCAACTATTTTATAAAGTGAAATTTTTTGTATAGGTGATTTCAATATTGATGTATTAGATTCCAATACATTAGACCTGCCGTCATGATGTTCTTAGATTAAAACAAATTATTAAACAACCAACTAGAGTAATTAATGTATTTCCACTTTAATTAATTTTTTATTAACGTCAAATGGAAACGTAAAACTTATCGCTATACCGCAAACTCACAAAACTTCGCAAAGCAAGAATTGTGAATTGTCGTTTAGTACTCTAGAATGAAAACCTGAATTTAGAACGTGTAGGAAATATTTTAATGACTCTCTAAAATACATTCCATTGATAAATCACTTTAACGATATTAATGATAAATTAGGTTTTTTCTTGTCATTCATGCACCGCCCTGAATATTTAGATTTAATAAATCCACGGCTACTTGTCTTAATAGTTATTTGAAATTAATGATGCAATTAAGCGACGTTGTCTATTTAAATATACCGAAGCAGTTGGGCAAAATGGTACTTATGATATAAACTGATTAAAGAATCCAAGATTAGTTACAGTTAAACGTAGTAAACGTTAGTAAACCATGTGTAGTTCCTAACAACGGGAAACACTTTATTGTATAAAATAATTTCAACCACTTTTGAAATACTATTTAAAATGCAGATTTTTAGAACGAAAATACTATTTGCAAACTTCCAGACATCTGGAAACGTGCCAGAACTGATATAAATATAAAAATTGTCGATACACGTTTTATGAAAAGAATCTTTACATTATTTGACCAAAAAACTTGGAATTCGATCCGCACCAGTAATGTTTTTAGGTTTTAATTTCTTTATAGAATTGGCTACGTATTTTCAAGAAATACTCTGGTTATCGGATTCACTTATTTCCTGCGAGCTTGGTCAGAAGTTTGTGGAACGTATACAGTGTTAAAGTAAGTACTAAAAAGCTTTTGACTGGGGATATCTGGATGATTTACAAGAACACATTGGAACACACTCTTCAAACAATGAATTCAGGACGTTGCAACATTTAGCACAATCAATAATGACGTCTATAATAGTAGAAGGGGGACACCACCCTCTCCACTATTTTTACGTCACAAGCTCCGCCCACTGGGACACCTTCCCCTCCACTTTTTGTTTACGCCTATGTGGGAGGTGTATCTTTGTCTGCCATTTTTTTGTCGGCCATTTTTTGTCAGTAATTTTTGTACTCGCCCAGGTGAGGGGCATAATTAATCCTTGAGATTGAGGTTGGGGTTTGATCTTGGAACTGGACTTCGGGTCGGTCTAGGGATTCGGGGGTAGGCTAGGAGTGACGGCTATTTTTCGTGATTATCTTGTAGATCATTTTTTTTTCTGGGACTAGTGCTGTGATTGGAGGCGTAAGTCTCTGCATTGGAAATGTTCTAATAAGGGGCCCTAATGCGAACGTGTAAGAGAGCTACAAGAACTTGTGTTAGGGTTTGCGCCCTCTTGTCATGGCCCCCTATTTGCGAAACTTGAATTTATTTGTAGGGCCATCTAGTGGTGTATGGACTAATGAGTATTTTTTCTATAAAGGTAACGTCACTTAGCGGTATGTTTCGAGGATCAATTAGGGATTGTTTGTGGCGCCATTTAGTGGTGAATGGATTAATGAAAATTTTGTGCAGTAGAAGATGATCACGGATAAACGAGAGAGAGAAAGAGAGGGGCCTTTCTCTCTCTCGTTTATCCGTTTCTCTCTCGGATCTTTCTCAAACAAACAAATCAATCAATCAGATCAATCTCAATCAATCAATCAACCAAATCAATCTCAATAAACCCAGAACACACCTTACAGTTTGCGGAACCCAGCTTACACTTCAAAAAATACTGATTTGGTATAATTAATTACAGCTTGCTTGCTCAAAATCAGCCACAGTTCAAAATACCAAATTGCGATAACGGAACTAAAAGACAAACGATTTTAACGGTTTATTATTATATGCGAACCAATAACTACGAAGTTTAAAGCCAACAAATACGTACCGCATAATGCTATTAATTAGTAAAAAAAAAAATAGCGTAACACACACCTTTATCTAATTCACTAAACAAACGAGTAGAGATCGAGTCTGTAGAATAAGAGCTGATACAGAGTTGGTTAGTTTATAACAGCCTCCTCTTATAATAACACATTAAAATCTTTATTGGCATTTTTGTGAACAATATTGAGTAAAATACGTATAAAAAATAATACGCATACCTTCAAATGTGCTTTTCTTTCGGCTGATCTAATAGTAACTGTGTTGGAGAACTAAGCTAAATATTGAAATATTTTATACAGTTCACTAAACCCGTTTTGTGCTTTTACTTGTGATAGTTGATATAAAACTGGCTATTGGATTTCCCACCATTAAGTAATTTGTAGAATGTAAAAATATAAACTTAATTATCTCTATAACACTTACTGCAACTCGTATTTACCTTTCCCTTTCGCAGACTACTTAGAGCGACCTTACATGAATTTATATAAAACGATGTTTGTTGTTTACGACGTACATTAAAAAAGATTTCACCTATATAATAAAACTGTTTTTATGGAATGCAGTTATTATTATTAAACAGTTATAAAATTTCATTATGAATTGGAAAGTAGGAATCAGCCGTTGACATCGTGTTAATTAATGTGTTTACAAATATTTTAAAATTTTGCTTCTGCAAAATACATTAAGGTCTAAATTAAATATTAGGTGAAATGATAATCATGTTTACCCTGATACAATGGCGCTTTTTTTATACAGACATATTCTCTGTCTAAGCGGTCAGCAACTATGCATTCGAAAAAATTATGCCTGATTTATTTGCATGTTCAGTTACTCACACATGTACTTCACGTTATATTAGCTTTTACCAGCAGGGATTTAATAGCCATGCGAATTAAGCACTTTCAAATTTTCTAATCGGAAATAAGAGTGGCGTAATTTAGCTTATTTGAAATTTCACAGAGAGAGCATCGCTATTATCACGATTTAAGATACATTTTACCTCATTCATCTCATCGTTTTTCATCTTGAACGACTATATTGTAATAGTTTATTAACAACCCGCAAAACATCTAATATCCCTGATGCTGGTTCATAATAATAATAATGTTCATGATAATGGTAATTATACTTTAAATACATGCAAAAGAATAATATACAGCTTTTAATTGCTACTATTATTATTACATAGATGTGAGATTAGTCTTAAATTAGCTGTTTGCAGAACGACGCTGGAAATAATGCACACGCTTTCAAACCTTCTTCCCCGTTCTCAGAAGCTGTACCGTATTAATTTTCTTGAATTTATCTTTACCCGATTTCAAGCCAGTAGTACGTCTTCTATTTTATATTGAGATATTTTGTATTGTTACTAATTTAACCACTAATATTACCACATATATAAATTACAACGTATTTGAAATGGCACTGCATTATTGATATTTTATAGAAACGGTCGATCCTGGAATTTTTAAATGTTAATCAAATAAGACAGATGTAGGATCTTGCTCTCGGACCTTCGCCCCTTTCCGTGGCCGCCATGGCTGGCTGGAAATAGTATTCTAATAATGGGGCCTTAATTCTATCTCATAAGGCAAGTATAGGAACTTGTGTTAGGGTCAGCACCCCTTGTCGCGGCCCCTTAACGATATTCTAATAAGGGGACCTAATGCTAACTTATAAGACAAGTATAGGAACCTGTGTTATGGTCTGCGCCCTCCTGTCGTGGTCGCTTGGCGTACACTTTGAATTTGTATCGCCATCTAGTTGTGTTGACTAATGAATATTTTCTGTAATAGAGGTGGCACCACCTAGTATCATATTTCTAGGACGAATTAGGGTTTTGTTCGGGGCACCATCTAGTGGTATATTTTTAAACCAGAGAATGTTTTCTGTAATAGAGGCGGCGCCGCCTAGTGGTATATTTCTAGGACTAATTCGGGTTTGTTTGTGACACCATCTAGTGGTGTAAAGACTAATGCATGTTTTCTGTAATAGAGGTTGATCATATTCGTCTCTCTCTCGTCTCTTTCTCAAACAAACAAATCAATCCCAAACAAATCACGTTCGATCAAATTAAACAATCAGATCAATCAAATAAATCTCAACCAATTAGTCATAACCTACAGCTGACGAAAACCAGCTTACAGTTCAAAAATACTGATTGGACTAACTTAAACTTTTATAAAACCAACCAACCAACCACATTTCAAAAACACCAGTTTGAATTAACTTAATCATACAAAATCAACTCTCAATTCAAAAAATAGCTGTCTGATTTAACTTATTACTTATAATGTGCAATTGGAAACTAGTCACATACTTATTGCAATTACTCATCTAGGCGTCCTCTCGCAATAACTGCAGCATTGTTAGGAAAGCTTAGCGTTTGAAAATATATTATAGAAAACAATACTTCATTTTTTAATCACATTTTTTTATCAGTCTTCTTCATCTTCCTCGACCGTGATTCGTCGCTATCATCATCATTATGGTTTTGAGACTCGTCCACCTCTATCTCACCACTCTTCTTCCTCTTCTGTGAAGCATCACCATCATCTTGGATTTGAGATACATTAATCTCATCCACGTCATTGTTTCCATCACCTTGGTTATATTTGTAATAGTTTATTTGCAAATCAGTAAAATCTGTAATGTCCGCTGATATTGGCTCATAAAGAGGAGAATACGTTATAATAATGCTCACTCGATGACGGTTACATTTTAAAGAGCGAAACACGCGAGAAAAGAGAATGTTGCCGGCCTTGGGTCCTGTGCGCGGGCGCACTGGTTAATGTTCGGATAGGATCGGTTATCTTCGGGGAAGTTTGGAGTGGGGGGTCGCCGAAACAGCCTTCGCAGCCGTCTTAGCACAAATACCTCTGCCAAAAAAGGAGCTTAAATTTATATACATGCCTCTAGGGAAGATATTAGAGCGTGGTTTCGGAAACAAGAAGCGTGCACTAGGCATAATTCCCACCCCACGGTTTAGGTTACGTTAGGCCAATACACGTACAACATTAGGTTAGATTAATAAATGCACGATTTAGGTTAGGTTGGGTCGATACACGTACCATATTAGGTTAGATTAATAAACGCAAGGTTCAGGTTAGGTCAATACTCGCGCGCGGGTATAGTCGTAGTTATTAATTCGCATGTAACAATAAACCGTTAAAATCTTTTATTTTCATTATCGCAATTTGGTATTTTTCACTGTGGCTGATTTTGAACAAGCAAGCTGTAGTTAATTAAACCAAATCAGTATTTTTTGAAGTGTAAGCTGGTTTCCGCAAACAGTAAGGTGTGTTCTGGGTTTATTGAGATTGATTTAGTTGATTGATTGATTGAGATTGATCTGATTGATTGATTTGTTTGTTTGAGAAAGATCCGAGAGAGAAACTGATAAACGAGAGAGGGAAAGAGAGGGGCGTGCGTGATCAACTTATACTGCACAAAATTTTTATTAATCCATACACCACTAGATGGCGCCACAAACAATCCCTAATTAGTTCTCGAAATATACCGCTAAGTGACGCTACCTTTATTACAGAAAAAATACTCATTAGTCCATGCACCACTAGATGGCCCTACAAATAAATTGAAGTTTCGCAACAAGGCGGCCACGACAAGAGGGCGCAGACTCACAAATTCTTATAGCTATCTTACACGTTAGCATTAGGGCCCCTTATCAGAACATTTCAAATTCTCCACCGCAACCAATACAGAGCCTTAAGCCTCCAATCAGAGCACTAGTTCCAGAAAAAACATGATCTACAAGATAACCACCAAAAATAGCCGTCACCCCTAGCCTTTCCCCCAATCCCTAGACCAACCCCAAAAATTACCGACAAAAAAATGGCCGACAAAGATACGCCTCCTACGTGGGCGTGAACAAAAGTGGAGGGGAAGGTGTTCCAGTGGGCGGAGCTTGTGACGTAAAAAAGTGGAGGGGATGGTGTCCCCCTTCTACTTATAATGTTGACCCTGGTAAAAAATACACAAACAGAAGGGGGTGTACTACCTTAAAACAGGGAAAAAGTACCTAAACCTACGTTTTGCGTTACTTATGGTTCGGACTCCGCGCTAATCCTTTAGGATGAATTTGAAACATAATGCCACAGTGTAGCTCTTACTTTTCGGAACTACTAGGTTTAAATCATTTTTAAACTCACTCTTAATTACCACATTTAATTACTGTTACTATGTAAGTCTAATTCTGTCTTCAAATATTGAAATCCGGTTTAAATTAACTTTTATTTCAAATGAAACTTCCACCGTCCCTACTTTAATTGTCATAAAACACTCAAATTAAGATGTGATAAACAGCAATCGTAGATTGTCAAGCAAGAACACAAAATAAAAATAATTAGAATAAGGTTGACACCCTTTTAACTGTAAACCGTTTCTTTACAAAAGACATCCAACGCTTAAAAGAAACTCAATAATTAATTTGAACTAAAGTCTATTGCATTCACTTGAAAAACACAACCAATTTCTACTCAACAATAAAATGTGTTTGTCAAACACAATTCACTTATTAATTATTATTTACTCTTACTTCCACAAAAACGCTTTCGAGAGCTAGTGATAAGGCCGCACATGCCATTTCGTAATTAAACACTTAAAAAATAATGAAACCAGGCGAGCGCGACGTCACAGCAACCAACATATAAAGAACAGAAATTTAACAGCAAATGGTTTACGTAAATAAAGGACTACGTATGTTAAAAATATTTCCATAACAAACAAATAAAGAATCTTGTAAAAACTACCAAACCGGTAACGCGCATTTTATATTAACTAACTGTTCAATAACTTTAAACAGACGTTCATATTTATTACAAATCAAAGTAATACGCACATTCAGCATGTAAAGCACGAGATGCTCAGGGTCTTAGTACTCGATCTGCCCTGTTGGCACAGTCGCTGGCCGATCTTCACCATCTTCAATATTCACAATCCTACTATCAAAAACTAATGGCTGGATACATTTACGTCAACAGAGCTCTGCGTAATTTCTTAAAGCTATAAACTACCTCTAATGATCACAGCTACGTCCTGATAAATTGATACCCGTCAACAATCAGAAGTTCATTCAACCAACCCTCTTAATTATTTCAACGTTTAACAAAGCCGTTTACGATTATTTTTCCCTTGAGTGAAATTGGTGTACCGGGAAAACAAAACTGCACAACAATAAGGTGTGATCTGCGAACGCCACCGCTCTGACCACCGGGTATCTTCTTGCGCACGGCCTACTTAATGCATCGCTTGCAATAGAATGCCCTTTTCCGCGACTCCTTCACATTTTACCGTTTTAAATTTCTTGAAGCTTAACCAATTCCTTTACCAGAAATTCATTAAAACCATAGGGACGGTAAAAACTAGAAAATTATCGTGAATACGATAATTAGCATAACCTTGCAAATACCTGAAACCCGATATGTTTTCGTCGCCTTGTTAGCTTGAAAAATCGACCCTAGCTTACCACGTTTAAAACCTATAATCGCGTAACTTTTAACTCTTATCTACTCTAAGTGGTTATATCATCCTGAATCGACAAATGCGCGATTTCGTAAAGGAATCTTAGCTACAAAGAAATAATTTTTTAGTGACACCGATTCCACTAAAGCTAAACTAATTACAATAAGCGGAATATGTAACCTCAACTTTTAAACTTTTATGTTTACAAAATAAAACGCAGTAAATCATTAATCTGAATTCAAATAATTTATTAAATTCAAACAACGCCAATTTAAACAATCTTCAATCTAAGATAACGTATGTTTTGAAAGTAGCAGTTCAAATAAGTTTGAGTTATTAAATCCGAATAGGATTCTTTGGCTACTAGTTTTTAAATAATGCTATTTTGGGGCCACCTTTTACGTACTTAATCATTAAACCATTTTCACCATTTTGTAATCTGTTTGATAGCTTGACCCTTAAACCTCGTAAATAGTTCCATTGCAAAGGTGTTTGAGCAATAGCTATTAAAACTCAACTACCATTAGTTTTCAGTTTATTCTTATTATTCAATAGATTATAATACGACCTTAATAGGTCGTCCATCAGAACGTACATTACCTAGACGAAATAACCTTATGTTACCAGTGTTCTCGGTGATTGATAGTTGAGAGACAACATATTTAACTGTGTTATAATCTTGTAGAACGTTTTCTTCAATATTAGACATTGTCATATTATTTTCACGGCTCTGGCGGTCAGATGGCTCCGTAAGTACTCCAGAATTGTAATAGCCACCGTTTATTTGCCTTTGATGTCTCAATCCTCAATTTCCGACCGTAATTCTGATGATATTAGCTTCTTTGATTCTTTCAATTCAGCGTTAGCAGCTCGGCAAATAAAATCAAACAATTAAAATCAATTTTCTTGTAGTTTTTCTGTATGCATTGCAGTTTATTACTTGATAACCCTGCACATGTATATTAGGGGTGGGCGGTTATAAGTTTGAGCAATCGATAATCGGTTACTGAAAATAACCGATTTTTTTGATTCATCGATAATAAAATAATGGATTAATCAAATAATCGATTAATCAAACAATCGATTAGTCATACAATCGATTAATCAAATACTCGATTAATATCAGAACCCATTAATCAAACAATTGAATAATCAATCGTTAATTGGAGAACGTTAGTTTAGAGAAGAATAACGTAATGCATGCATTGAGGATATAATTGGGTAAAAGTTAAATTTTGTTATGAATTTTAAGTATTTACATTACATTACATGACCCCTAGCGGGGCAGACAAAACAATCCCTGCTTCTTATTTATTTTTCATTCACAATCTTTCTCCACGCTTTTCTGTCTCTACATACCCCCTAGCTTCCACAAGATTCATACATAGTCTCTAACACCACCTTTTGTTTTCAAAACTCCTTATCTCTTTCTTTTATCATATATTCCAATTTGCTTGGTTAGTCTTGCGTTGTTCATTCTCTCAATGTGACCAAACCCACGTGGTGAACTACTTTTGTACCTACCTATCATCGAATTTTCCTCGCCAAACTCCTTCATTATATACTCACTCTTCATCTTATCTCTTCTCGTTTTATCACATGCGCTTCTCAGGAAGTATGTGACTCCTAACCTAATTTATAAGACAAGTGTAGGCCTTCGCCACTGTCAGGAACCCCTGGTTGGAAATGTTACGGAGCCCAACCTTATAAGACAAGTGTAGGTCTTCGCCCCCTGTCGTGGCCCCCTGGTTGGAAATCGTATTTGTTTTTGTGGGTTATGACTGGTAATTTAAAGTTGTATTCTAATAAGGGGACCTAATGCTATCTTGTAAGATAGATATAGGGCTTCGCAAATTACAGTTGCGACTTCGCCCCGTGACCCCTTGACGTAAAATTTGAATTTGTATTCTAATAAGGAGGCCCTATTGCTATCTTGTAAGACAGGTGTATGAACTTGTGTTAGGGTCTGATCTTGCGTGGGGAATTTGAGTGATAGTAAAATTTAATTATAGAACATTTATTTTTTATTGCAAATATCCTAATTTGAGTGACAGTAAAATTTAATTATACAACACTTATTTTTTATAGCAAATATCATAATTAAAAGTACTCAGTGGGTTATGCAAAAAATTACTGACATTCAGATTATTTTCTAATGAAACAGAGATTTTTATTAAGTTAATTAATTACATAAGTTATTCCAATATTGTTTCCTAAATTAATATTAAAACTGATTGTTTTACCTGCATTGAATGCATTGAAATATGTTTAATATCCATCCGATCGTTAAATTGTTGTATATTGTACACCTTAATATTTTTAAAGAAACTTGTTACGTGCAGATTAGATGTGTTTTATAGCTGCAATTAAAAATCTGTACAAGTAAATAAATAAAGGTTAAAAGCACACTTACCAGCTCTGTATTGAAAGAACATTTTTCAGAGACTGATTCACGGGTGATATTCACTGCTTTGTGTTACTCGTCTAATCAAACTAAATCATTTTCTATGTTTTACGTTTATGAATAGTTGATGTAAAACTAACTATTGATGTCCCCATAATTAACTTTTAAAGTGTAAATATACAAACAACCTAATTATCTTTATCACACTTACTGCAACTCGTATTTGCCTTTCCCTTAAAGTAATTAATAACAAAGCGGTTTGAGTAAAATATTACATGTTGTCCATACATACATAAACACGCAAAATGTTTGTTATAAAAAACCTCATTAAAAAGTTTGGAAAGTAATAATTGCATGATTTAAATTCCACAACAACAATATGTAGTTAGAAACCACTGTTCATGTTTACTTTTAGCTAATAACTGTGTAATTATATAATCCTGTTAAATTTAATAGTCTAAAAAATTGATTACCAATATCGAATGGGTAACATAATTTCTTTTAAAAAATACTAACAGATTGTGACCTTTTGCCCATATGAAAATTTATTTATACATAGTTTAAATTAAATTGCTTTAAAAATAAAACGTGTAATGAACTAATCGATTAACCTGCTTACGGCGATAGTAAACATCAAAAATTAAGGAATGTCGCTTTTATTTATTTACCTTTTAATACGATTTTTCAAGAACTCATAATTAAAACCATAATAAGTCGAGTATAACAGGAGCTGAGAGCAAGTTCAAAAATATACAGCTCATACAGACTCAACCTTTACTACAGAAAACATTCCTAGAAATACACTACTAGATGGCACCACAAACAAAATCAAATTTACTATCACGAGGACCAAGACAAGGGGTGAAGTCTTACAATTTACCATTAGGCCCCTTATTACATTATCGTTTTTACATTAGTAACGTTCTAGCTTCGGTACCGTCTGCATCAACAATGAATTCGCCCTGCTATGAATGTACAATGGCTAATATTCTAGATTTCGAAGATTTAATGATAAATTACTATTGCATAACAATACCTGAAGATGATGCAGTTGTGAAGAATGACGATAAAGAAAATGCGAGTGAGAGCGGTAACCTAGTTATTGTTGGTAGCGAAAAGGAGACAATGTCAGAAGATCAATCAGGTAAGACAGATACTGATGCTGAAAGAGATGTAATCTTAAAATAGCATTACTTAAAATAAATTATTATTAATAAACCCTTTATCTTTTACAGTCACGGAGAAACCCAATGAGAAGGAGGTTCTAACAGAATTTCTATCAAATAAGAAGGATTCTGCTGTTGATACTGCTACATAAGATGTATTCTTAAAATACTGTTATTAATAAATAAATATATCATTATTTAAAAAGTCATTTAGATTTTTATTGGGGTTTTATACTGTTAACAGAAAACATAAATTCAGCCTTGGGGGTGAGGGGTGAAGGTTCGAGAGCAAGTTGCGGTGCCCTATATGTGTCTTATAAGTTAGTGTCAGGGCTCCTATTAGAATACAATTTCAAATTTCTACCATAACCTACAAAGACTTAAATACAATTTTCAAATTTTTCACCAAGGATCATGGGACGAAGACCTAAAAGCAAGTTGTGAAGCCCTATACCAGTATACCTGTCTTACAGGTTATCATTAAGATCCCTTATTAGAATACGTATTCAAATTATCATCCTATTGTTTTAAAAGGTCACATGCAATCGTGTGCGTTTTTTCTACTTAAAAAAAAAATGTAGTCAATGATAAAATGATAAAATTTACGCTCTCATAAATTTATTTTTTATCGACGCGTGTTTTATACCATATAGATAAGTATCGCTGTAACCGTACTATAGTTAGTGCGACTCCTGTTCCTCGATTCCCAAAGATAACCGATCGTATTCGAACATAGCTGGGTGATTACACCCATTCCTCCAATATAATTTTAAATAAAGGCAAATAAGTTTTACAACACTTTCATTGTACACAATAATATGTAACATTTTTAAACCCAAAATACAATTCTCTCTTTATGTCTAATAGGCGTGTACATCCAATTTAATGTTTAATTCTATAATTTAATTCTATACTTTGTTCTTCCAATTCTCTTTCTAATCAATAATTAGATATAGATAACGTATCCGTATTTTCGAATTGTAATATATAACGTAATTTATTTCTTGTGGATATCGGTTTAATACCTATTATAACTAATTCTCTCCCCACGGATAACTGCCCCAATTTATATACATTTAATTTCTTACATAGAAACTTCGTTAATTTTATCCATGTCTTGTTACGAGGAAATTTACATTTTCCGTATTTTCTAAAGCTTTTACATGCCCCACAACATCCTGTATCTTAGCAAAAGAATCCCCATTAAATGTGGTAATTGCATTAGTCTAAACGTCCGTCTTTTTTCTCTCGTGTTCCTCTTATTTTTCTCATCATCCCGGTTTTCTATCGTCTCTCTCTTGCCCCTTACGTTTTTCTCTCGTCTCTCTTGCTTCTCTCGCTTCTCCCTTGTATCTCTATCTCTCTCGTCTCTATTCTCTCTCTCTCTCTCTTCTCTCTCTCTCTTCTCGCTTCTCTATCGTTCCTCTTTCGCTTCTCTCGTTTCTGTCGCTTCTCTCTCTCTCTCGTCTCTCCAACCTCTCCCGACCGGCCAGGGAGGTTGGAGAGACGAGAGAGAGAGAGAGAGAGAGAAACGACAGAAACGAGAGAAGCGAAAGAGGAACGAGAGAGAAGCGAGACGAGGGAGAGAGAGAGAGTGTGTTGTAAAACTTGTTTATTTGCCTTTATTTAAAATTGTATTGGATGAATGGGTGTAAGCACCCAGCTATGTTCGAATACGATCGGTTATCTTTGGGAATCGAGGAACAGGAGTCGCACTAACTATAGTACGGTTACAGCGATTCTTACCTATATGGTATAAAACGCGTCGATAAAAAATAAATTTATGACAGCGTTAACTTTATCATTTTATCATTGACTACATTTTTTTATAAAGTAGAAGAAACGCACATGATTGCATGTGACCGTTTAAAACAATAGGATGATAATTTGAATATGTATTCTAATAAGTGGCCTTAATGATAACCTGTAAGACAGGTATAGGGCTTCACAACTTACTTTTAGGTCTTCGTCCCATGATCCTTGGTGAAATTTTTGAAAATTGTGTTTAAGTCTTTGTAGGTTATGGTAGAAATTTGAAATTGTATTCTAATAGGATGCCTGACACTAACTTATAACACAGATATAGGGCATCGCAACTTGCTCTCGAACCTTCACCCCTCACAACCAAGGCTGAATTTGTATGATTTCTGTTAACAGTATAAAACCCCAAGAAAAAGCTAAATGATTTTTTAAATAATGATTTATTTACTTATTAGTGACAGTATTTTAAGAATACATCTTATGTAGCAGTATCAACAGCAGAATCCTTTTTATTTGATAGAAATTCTCATTGGGCTTCTCGGTGGCTGTAAAACATAAAGGGTTTATTAATAATAATTTATTATAAGCAATGCTATTTTAAGATCACATCTCTTTTAGCATCAGTATCTGTCTTACCTGATTGATCCTCTGACATTGTTTCTTTTTCGCTACCAACAATAACTAGGTTACCGCTCTCACTCACATTTTCTTTATCGTCATTCTTCACAAATCATCTTCAGGTCAATAGTAATTTATCGTTAAATCTTCGAAATCTAGAATATCAGCTATTGTATATTCATAGCAGGGCGAATTCATTGTTGATGCAGACGGTACCGAAACTAGAACGTTACCAATGTAAAAATGATAATGTAATAAGGGGCCTAATGCTAAATTGTAAGACTGGTATTGAAACTTGTGTTACAGGCTTCACCCCTTGTTTTGTTCCTCGTGATAGTAAATTTGATTTTGTTTGTGGTGCCATCTAGTATTGTATTTCTAGGAATGTTTTCTGTAGTAAAGGTTGAGTCACCTAGCTGTATATTTTTGAACTTGCTCTCAGCTCCTTTTATACTCCATTTATTATGGTTTTAATTATGAGTTCTTGAAAAATCGTGTCAAAAGGTAAATAAATAAAAGAGATATTCCTTAATTTTTGATGTTTACTATCGCCGTAAACAGGTTAATCGATTAGTTAATTACACGTTTTATTTTTAAAGTAATTTAATTTAAACTATGTATAAATAAATTTTCATATAGGCAAAAGGTCACAATCTGTTAGTGTTTTTTAAAAGAAATTATGTTACCCATTCGATACTGATAATCAATTTTTTAGACTATTAAATTTAACAGGATTATATAATTACACAGTAATTAGCTAAAAGTAAACATGAACAGTGGTTTCTAACTACATATTGCTGTTGTGGAGTTTAAAACATGTAATTATTACTTTCCAAACTTTTTAATGAGGTTTTTTATAAAATACAAATTGCGTGTGTATGTATGTATGGACAACATATAATATATTGTTCAAACCGCTTTGTCATTAATTACTTTAAGGGAAAGGTAAATACGAGTTGCAGTAAGTGTGCAAAGATAATTAGGTTGCTTGTATATTTAAAATCTAAAAATTAATTGTGGGGAATTAATAGTTTAGTTCAGTTTTAATATTCATTTAGAAAACAATATTGTAATAACTGTTATGTAATTAATTAACTTAATAAAAATTTTCTGTATAATCTGAATGTCAGTAATTTTTTTTATAACTCACTGAGGATTTTTTAATTATGATATTTGCAATAAAAAATAAGTGTTATATAATTAAATTTTACTGTCATTCAAATTCCCCACGCAAGATCAAACCCTAACACAAGTTCATACACCTGTCTTACAAGATAGCAATAGGGCCTCCTTATTAGAATACAAATTCAAATTTTACGTCAAGGTTTCACGGAGCGAAGTCCCAACAGTAAATTGCGAAGCCCTACATGTGTCTTACAAGATAGCATTAGGCCTCCTTATTAGAATACAACTTCAAATTACCAGTCATAACCTACAAAAACAAATACCATTTCCAACCAGGGAGCCACGACGGGGGACGAAGACCTACACTTGTCTCGTAAAATTAGGTTAGGACTCACATAAAATTACACCAAGTGGGCCGCGACAAGGGGCGAAGGCCTACACTTGTCTTATAAGGTTAGGGCTCCATACCATCTTCAATCAGGGCCTCCTGACAGGGGCGAAGGCCTACACTTGTCTTATAAGGCTAGGGCTTCATACCATCTCCAACCAGGGCCTCCTGACAGGGGCGAAGGCCTACACTTGTCTTATAAATTAGGTTACGACTCACATACAATTACGCCAAGGGGGGCGCGACGGGGGGGCGAGGACCTACACTTGTCTTATAAAATTAGGTTAGGGCTCACATACAATTGCACCAAAAAGGCTGCGACAGGGGCGAAGGCCTACACTTATGCCTTATAAAATTAGGTTACAGCTCATATACACCAAAGAGCCACGGTAATGGAGCGAGGGCCTACACCTGTCTTACAAGTTAGCATTAGGGCCCCTTATTAGGATACAATCCCAATGTATAAATAAAATTTCGTAAGGTTACATTGTGTAGATAGTAATTAAAAGAATACGCATGATTGTCTAACCTACAGACTGAACTGCCGAAGAGGCTCTTAATACAAGCAAAAGGATCTTAATTAAGGGCTAAACTCCGACCAAGGGTTGCAAAAGGCCCCCGAAAAGAAGCCAACATCCTGTCCCAACCCCAAGTCCAAGGCCGATCCCAAGGCCTAAATGTGCTCCTCACTTGAGCAAGTACAAAAAGGGCCGACAAAAACGACCAGCAAAAAGGCTCTTAATACAACCAAAAAGGGTTGAAAATTCCATCAAGGGCTGAAAAAAGGCGTCCAAAAAGAAGCCGTCCGAAATAGGGGTGAAAAACCGCATCCTACACGTGGGCGAGTAAAAACAAAAAGGCCGTAATTAGGGTTCAAAATTTTATCAAGGGTTGAAAAAGGCCTCCGAAAAGAAGCCGCCAATAATAGGGGTGAAAAACAAGTGATGGGAAAAGTGCCCCAGTGGGCGGGGCTTGTGACGTAAAAAAAGTGGAGGGGATGGTGCCTCTCTTCTACTAACACTTAAACATACTTATTGTAGAGCACTTAATGTGTGTAATAAATCATGATTAAGAGAAGTAAATGTAGGAAATGAGGAAACGGTCAAAGGATAAACAAATGGAGGTTATGTAATGTTAGTCAAATGAGAATTAAATTCATATGCATATAGAACAAATTGATTTCGCGTTTATAGGTTTACTCTTTCTACTACATTTACTTATTCAATACCGTACGTCGATTTCGTCAAATGAACTATGAATGTTCACCATCCTTATTTAATTCATTGTATTATATCAGAAGAGAGTATGAACAAATTGGATCGATAAATTAATGACGTAGTGGTAAACACTCCTGGCGAGGATAGTATATATTATACATTTATCGCAACAAATTTCGGGTTAAAATTGCTAAAATATATATATATATATATATATATATATATATATATATATATATATATATAGTATTTTCGCTGTAGCTTTGTTGGTAAGCAATTAGGGAATCTCACTTGCAAACTGTATGGTTGAATATTTGTGAAAGTCAACGGTACTTTAAAGTTTCTAGATAGGTATTCAACATTAAAGTTGAAATACGCCAGGGGTTTTATTTTCCTTTCTCTTATCATTAATGAGCATGTTATAAAAATAAACAATAAGCGCCGTTGTCAGAGTAATGATTTCAAAGGTAACGAGATATTGTTGGATGTTTACTGATGATGTTACATTCGAAAATTTTGTTCTATTTGCATCATAAATGAGTAACAAATAAATTAAATTTATATTATGATTAATATGTAATTATAAAGTAATTTCATGTATACCAGTAAGCTACATTACAATAAATTACGCAGTTAGAGGTCGGTCACTCGTCAAGTAACTGCGTTGCCGGAAAGATCTTTCTTATTGATTACGCGTGTTTATCTTAAAAATCAAATGCCCGGTGAAGTTTTAAACTCCCGATCTCAAATGTTTGTTATAAAATAATTAAAATATTGTGAACAAGAGAAAGAAAACGGCAGTGTCTTGATTTCCGTGCTGTCTGTACAACAGGTAATGAGTGATGTTTTGAGTGTTTTGTTAGGAACTGTACGAAATATAATGAAGCATTGCGTAGTAAATAATATTGTAATAAACTTAGCAGAAGACGATGAAAATGACAGCGAGAACGACGACATTGATAGTGAAAACAACGAAGAATGTGGTAATGAGGAGGTCATTGATAGAAATTTTCATATGTAATGTCCTACTGTCCTAAATGCACCTAACTAATTTATAATGTATCCCTTGTTTGTATGTATCGATTATAACAAATAAATAGTTTAGAACCCCAGACTGTTTCCTTTAAAGTTTGTGTTAACAAAAACAGAGCTCATTATTCCATTGTCTGCAAACAATACGTAATGGTATTGTTTACCTGATTATTGCTCGAGGCGATCAGACAAGCCCAATAATTTAGTTAGGTATGATATATATGTTAGAAAAGGACAACACTGTAAGAGTATGTCATTTGTGAAATCAAGCGCTAATCGCTCAGCAACAAAGCTACAGCGAAAATATTATATATATATATATATATATATATATATATATATATATATATATATATATATATATATATATATATATATATATATATATATATATATATATATATATATATATATATATATATATATATATATATATATACGGCGTAATAAAAATACAGGGTGTGATATTTCCAAGAAAAATGTTGATTTTTGAAATATCTGCAAAACGAAAAAAAGTATTTTCCTCATTCTTGGTATAATAAAGATATAAAGTACATTGATTTTAGCTTATTAATATGTTTTTATTATGTACAGTGGCGTAGAAGGCAAGGAGTACAGCAACCTTTTAATCCCTAATTGCTACGCCAATGGAGTAAATTGCATATATTTTAGTAAAATACGAAACCTTGATGTTTTTCAGATCAAAAATGGTCTAAATCGATAACTTTAACAGTTTCTAAGATATTTGTATTCTTAGGTATCTATTACCAACTGCTTAGGTAGGTTATTAACTTTGACACCCTGTGTTTCGAAAAC
The DNA here is from genome assembly GCA_036346205.1 of Vesta saturnalis. Lineage (NCBI taxonomy): Eukaryota > Metazoa > Arthropoda > Insecta > Coleoptera > Lampyridae > Vesta > Vesta saturnalis. The sequence goes on from JARFJB010000102.1 coordinate 1,135,381, forward strand.
GAAGCACTATTGGACTTACATTTGAATGAAAGTTTTGTGTTAAAATGATTAGATCTATCATTTCCTGAAGTTACGTGTGTTCTTCCCGAAACACTGATTTTCACGTTTTGATGTTTCCCAAATACAACAGATTAATAATAAGCTGTCTAAGCAGTGGGTAATAAATATCTAAAAATGCGAATATCTCAGAAACTGTTAAAAGTTATCGATTTAGACGAAGTCTACCTTTCTGATTTGAAAAACGTAATAAAAAAATCCAATTTACTCCATTGGCCTAGAAATTAGGGATTAAAAGGTTGCTCTACTCCTTGCCTTCTACGCCACTGTACATAATAAATACGTATTAATAAGCTAAAACCAATGTACTGTATATCTGTATTTATTATACGAAGAATCAGAAAAATACATTTTTTGTCGTTTTGGAGACATTTAAAAAATCAACATTTTTTGGAATTTTTACAGTCTCTGTTTTTTTTATTATCAATATTTTATTAAAGCAAGTTGCGTCAGATCGTAATAGAGAATCTACATTGCACTTTGGACCAGTACTTATGGACCATCCCGTATATATATATATATATATATATATATATATATATATATATATATATATATATATATATATATATATATATATATAAATATATATGCAGTATAGTAATACGTTGTATTGTGCAGTGTGCTGTGCTCTGCTGAGGACGTTACAATCGTATAAAGCTAACTATGAAATATGAATTTATTTAATTAGGTAAAAATAGCTAAATCCCAGTGAATAAAATATTATTAATCTGCCTTGAAAGTGACAAATCAGAACAGCCTCTAATGGACGAAAGCTAACAATGAAAAATGTCATAGTCAAAGAAAAAATTTAATAATATTTAATCAATATTTAAGTTATAATGTTGGTATAAAGTTGTGAATAACTTTAGTTTGAAATTGATGAAAACATTCAGCAACAAAAACTTGACATACCAATTAAAGATCTGGCCGGATGTAACAGAGCAATAGTTTTTGGTTAATAATAATCCTGATTGTTATTGTACACCGAAAATACAATGTGTACGTTCAGTATGATGATAATTTTAACTATATATGCTAAATTATAGTACAAATGCCTTACATTACCAAGGGATTCTTTGATTTTACGAGTATGCCATGGAAATAAAAGACAATAGCAAATAAGTAGTTTATAATCTGTCAAAGTGAAACGAATTGTGCTAATTCCTAAATAATGTAGGTGGTAGGCATGTACACTCCATGCCAGCCGGGGAGGTACCACCACCCTTACCATGGGCTCCTTAATATTGGGTCTCCGATTTTCTGAGCTCGGTAAGGGCTGACGGTTACCTTTTTCATCATCCTTAATCTATTCTCATCCTTATTCTTCCTTCTCGCCCTCACTGTCTTCCTATCGGATTAAAAGTCCCAAATTAAAAAATAATATGGCTGTGGTTTCTAGGGTAATAAATTCAGGACGTAAAATCCTCATCGAAAGTAAACTCTGGAATGATCTCCCTAATTCCTGTTTTCCTCTAACTTATGATATGAGAAAATTTAATGTGGCTGTTTATAGGCATCTATTGGCAATTCATTATCCCTATATCCATCCTCGTAAGTGTTCCTGAGTGCTTTAGCACGATAGGCCAAATTTAGCCTGTTCAGATTCACAATCATAAAAAAAGTGGTTCAAAAATGCAAAATTATCCAAATGAAGTTGTGTTAGACTTGATTGTAATACATGGCGTATGTTAATAAGACATTCAGCTAATTTTTCGTGAGTTTAAGTTAAAATATCGTAATTTACCAAGCATGATACGGGGAAAGTTCTCACGATTGAGAAATAATTTCACAAATTTTTGGAAACTTGCTAGACCCATTACGAGAGTAAAACTACTAACTGACAATGAAGATAATCAAATTACTATTCTCGGATATCTTCAAGCACATCCTCAAGCCTTAATACGAAAGGGGTCTTTCGAATTATGATTCCCATACTATGCAATACAAACCATTTTACACCGTTGTAAGCTACATCCTTTTTCATTCATAAGGCTGCAAAAACTACTCTATGACTTCCCCCGTAGCATAAACATTTACGAGGATTGATTTCTCAAATTACAACTGCACACCGAATTCTTAGAAAACATAATTTAGACTCATGAGGCAAAGTTTTATCAGCACTGAACCAAAATCAACATATTTTGGGCTTCTGAAACTCCAGATATGTTGCTCGAAGTTGAAAATCAAGTACAATTTTGAATAAATGTGTTTTGTCTGGTAATAAACCATAGGTACGCTGTGTTATGTACAATGGAAATTTGAACAGTGAAAGATTCTGGCAAGAACTACATGTTCATGGTACCAGATGAATGGGGCACCTAAGCACAATATAGGATTTGAGACTTGGATGCCAACGAAATTAGAAGTGTTACGCAATTAATTGAAAGTAGAATAACAGGATATTTGAACAACAATGGTAGTCATATTGAACGTTTACGTTAGTGTTATGCCAATATTATTCCTGTTCGTTATTAATAATTTGCGTTGTATAATTAAATAAGAATCCAGATTTTTATTAAATTCCATGGCATGCTCGAATAACTCGACATTTGTTACAGTTAGGTTTAGGGACTGCTCGAGTAAATCGCCCTAACATTCAATTTTCTTTCGAATAGCACAAAAAATAGCAAGTGCTATTTGAAAAATGTAGTTTAACTTTGTTTTCCTAACATAGAACGGTTTGCGCGATAATTTTTTACAGAAATATTTACATACCTCAAAAACTATAATAGATAAGTTAACATAACTTAGGTTGCCTTAGTTCGGAATTAGAATCGAACTATGTGAGAAAAAATCTAGGTTTTCGTTTAAAATAGAAAAGTTGATACCGACCTTTGGCACATAGCTGGTAGAATGAAAATATTTTACATGATCAATTATGAGAGAGGTTTATAATCCAACTGACAGTTGAAAAATCTCTAATGCACGGTTTACGCAAATCAGCCTGTATATTTGACTCATACCCCAATCGCTCGGGTGTGGATTGTAGAGCATGCACTTTCATAGGGCATCTGGGTTTTACTAAATGTGATTACTAAGGTACATGGAATAATAGTGGCCCAGTCCAGAGAAGGTTACATGAACCATTAAAACAAGATAGCATTTAAAAGTCAGTCTGGTATTAACAAGTAGCTTGCCATATGCAATAAACTAAACACTTAGTTGATAAAGGAATGAATGGGTGAAAGGTGGGAGTGTGGGTATGGATAGCCGAGTAGAGATTGCTTATGATTAATGTATATCTACTTCTCCTTATTTTATTATGAATCGTGAGATGTTTATCTGTGGATGTGCGAAAGATAAATAAGTTTAAATAAGTTACCTTTTCTACTGATGATACTAAATTCCATTACTTCATATAAATAAAAGGGTACGTAATCTTTCCTAGGATAATCTTGTTGCAAATCATTAAGGGATCAGAGCCCGTAATTGATGAAATTATTTGAATAGTTATGAGAATGTGTCCTATATAATTTTTACTCGACTTTATTACCAATGTATTAAACCCTAAAATTTTGCCTACTAGCAATTATATTCAGAGACAAATAACACTTGTCTTGCCAATTGGGTTTAGGTAAGTTTAAAAAATTAGGAACTTTTACTGATGGTAACTAAATTGCAGATGTTTACGATAATCCTAAAATGTAATGATAATTATATTAAATATCTGGTGTGAAACAACACACGACCCTCCAACGTATCATTTTATTTATTAAATTAGGGGAAGATGCAACTTCCCATCGTTTGGAAAGTAATATTCGGGGCGCGAAAAACGTAAACTAATATAATACTTAAGATTTGCGTTTGTGTACAACTCACCCCTTTTACAAATTCAAATTATTAACAAATTACAAGATTTTAAACGTCTGACAAATTTATGCGTATTTTTACGGGATGTTTGAAAAAACCATCATAATTCAAATTGCAGAAAATTTGGTGCAGTGCGGAAATACGTGTGTGAAACTTCAAACAAAATAATTAATAAATTTCTGCCAGAGAAATTCAATTATTTTACGTAGGTATCAGAAAAATAATGGGAAGATAATTTAGACATGCGCGACAAACTTTCAATAATTATTTAAGCCGTAGTTAAAAGTGAAACAAAACCAGCAATTGTCTGCAATTTAGTAAGCACATTTTGGATACATTTTACTAATGTCTAATTGCATAAAATAATTGGAACTCTCTTTGGGTAAAATTTGTCAATAGTGGACACTAATATACATCCGCACACACGTACGCTCCCATGCACGCACGCATACATTCACACACGAACACAACCACACACACGCACATACTCAGACAACGTACACCCACACACGTACTCGTTAACACACGTACTTACGCACGCACGTATGCACAAACGCACGCTCTTGTCCGCACACGCACACGCGCAGTCGTATACACACACGCACACGCGCACACACTCACGCACGCACACATGCACACACGCACAAACATACTGTAAGGGTATTTTCTGCTTCCAGTCAGCTTCTATCAATACAAAAGTTGAGACTCGTTTAGGATAAAAGAGTTTATTTAATCTATTTTAAAAATAGTTTACGGTGAGATACTTGACTAGTTAGCTTCTGGACGGAATACGGAGGACGGCTTCTTGCGCCAGGGGTTGATACGGTCAAAAGTGCCACAGGCGCCACCCAAAGGGATACTTTAGTACTTTGGGCCAATCCAGGACAGTAGATGGTCTCCCAAACGGAACGCTCCGAGTAGAGGATATATATATATATATATATATATATATATATATATATATGTTCGACAGCGGTGGAAAATGATCATAAAACCAAAATATTCCCGACGGAGACGGTTAGGGAAGCAGACAAAGGTTACAGTTCCCTCTTTACAAACACGGATTGATGATTAAATGGATGATTGTTGATAAATACGAAATCACTCAATCTAATTAAGGCACACCTACTCGTACACGCACTGGTACCCGCGCACCATCACCCTCACCAACCCCCCGCCCTAGCACACTCACACACCCAGACACAAATGAACTCACCCTCGAAGGTAGCCATACGCGTCCTTACATGCACACACTCTCCCATTCTCACACTCACAACCACAAGAAACACGAACTCGTTCATGACACGCACTCATACCCGCATATGCACTCACACACACACGCACACGCGCGCGCGCAAGCATAAACACACACACACACACACACACACACTTGCACACAAACACACCCACACACACACACACACACACACATACACACACACACCCTCGCACACACGTATCTGTACACGCACATGTACACACGCACCCACACCCTCACCTTCACCCCCAAATACACTCTCGCCTAAAACACAATTGTACACGTTCTCGTACAAGACTTTCCCGTACTTACATGCACGTCTGCACTCACTCACACGCACACGTTTACACACACGTACATGCACAGGTATATGCACATGCTCACGCACATGCACACGCACACGAACACGCACACGCATACGCACTCGCACACGCACGTGCGCGCACGCACACGCACACGCACACGCACACACACAGCACATCACACCACACACACAGCACACCACACGCACACACACACACGCACAGCACAGCACACGCACACGCACACGCACACGTACACGCACACGCAGAAGCACACGCACACGCACATGCACACGCACAAGGATACGCACATGCACACACGCACGCAGACCCGCACACGCCCACGCACACACGCACTTGTACGCGCAACCCCCTTCCCCACCACGTACACGCACGTTTAACACACGTACATGCACAGGTATATGCAAACACGCACACCACACGGACACGCACACGCATACGCACCGCACACGCACGCGCACGACGCACACGCACACGACATGCACACGCACACGCACACGTACACGCACACGCATACGCACACGCACACGCACACGCAGACGCACACGCACACGCACACGCACACGCACGCAGACCCGTACACGCCCACGCACACGCACATGCACTCGCACCCGCATACGCACTTGTACACGCGCAACCCTCCCTCCCCCATCCCACTCAGACCCAGGCACAAATGTACACACACTCGTAAGTACCCATAGGTGTACTTACATGCACATGCCCACCCACACGAACACGGATACGCATACTCACACGCACTCGTACACGCACACGCTCACTTATAAGCACACGGACACGCATGCACATGCATACGCACTCCACACACGTGTGTATTTGTGCACACACACTCACACCCTCGCGTACACGCACACTAACGCTCACTCCCACACGCATAGGCACTCGTATACGCCCACGAACTCACACACACTCAGATATAAATGTACTTACTCCCACGTGCCCATACTCGTGCTAACATGCACACTCACATGTACACTCACGCTCACACACACACACACACACACACACACACGCACACACACACACACACACACACACACACACACACACGCAAACGCACTCGTACCCCACACACGTACGCATACACATGCACCCACACACGCACATACATACAACCTCAGATACGCGGAAACTCACACTCTCTGGCACACGCACACGCACTCGTACACGCGCACCCACTCACACGTATACATATACACACAAACATGTGTACACTTACGGACTCACGTACGAATATGCACACGCGTACTTACATGCACGCACACTCACACGTACCCTACTCACATACTCACTCGCTAGCACACACGCACACACACACGCACACGCACACGCACACGCACACGCACACGCACACGCACACGCCTACGCACACGCGCATGTTCACGCCTACGCGCACGCACACGCACAATTACAAGCACACTCACACAAATTCTATTTTCTGAATAGGGGTATGTCGTACACTTAGAAAACCTGTTCACAAGAAAAAAATGCCTAATATCAGTAACAGATGTGGAAAATATTCTTCACTATGTGTTTTGCTACTTTTGATGTAATATTACTATGCTCACCACCGCCAATTCGGAAATTAATCAGTCAATGTTTTGTTAGATTATCACACTTTAGTCGGTCAGAAGGATACATAATATTTATGACGTCCGTTATTTGCATAGCTGAGCTTTTTTGTTACACGCGCGCACGCGCAAGACCTAAGAAACGCAGATAATTACCAAACGCGTTGACCATTTTTATTTCTTAAAGCACTATACAACATTTAGTTATCGGATCATTTACATAAGGGTATTGGAGTACGGCCATATCTATTCTTTGAGCATCAGTCTCCGTACTAACATTACACTTGTTATATTTATTACCGGAAATATTTTTATGCCTTTTCCTTAAGCCTTTTCTACACCTTTTCTTGTTTGTAGACAATAATCGTCGATTTGATTGCGGAATTTTTGATGTTGACTTAGATGGTGATGTTTTTGACCGAATCTTTCGTTCCCTTTGTATAGTTGTGGGTATTTACAAGCATACTTTATAGACTTTGTTCTAACGTTACCTTTTTTAAAGTTGTAATTTGGTGTAAAAGTGCTTGGAGTAATTTGTCTGGAAGATTGTGGTATTACTGCAAGTTCTATAGAACTCATAGCTGATGCGGGAATTTGATGGACTGCTCTGCTCATCGAATCCCAATCTTCAATTGAATCAACCGTTGAAATTGATGAGTTTGAACTTGATGATCTAATTGAGTTTGAAATTGAAGTTTGTGAACCTGAGGCTAACGTTTCGTTTCCTTGTAACGGAAGTGGATTCCTTATGATGTTTCTTTTCTTCAGTAAATTGGACGGTCTACTACTATTTATACGTAAGTAATTACGTAAATCTAAAATAACAATGTTGTAAAAATAGGTTATGTACAATGAAAATTTTGGTTACGATTGACGGTCTTTACAATTTTACGATTCATAGATTCTTTAATTCCAAATTTATAAAATGAATCTTCTTTCTTCATTTTCTTGATTATCAATAAAATATTGTATATAATTATAAACCGTTTCACACATAATAAAGTAAGAGAAAATTGACAGTAGAATAAATTTTCGTCTTACACTATTGTCATTTTTGGTAAAATCACACAACCACCGAATATAGACACTTTATTCTGTGGTACCATTGATATAGGATAGGACGTGCCGTCACCTACCATTTCGTTATACTCAGCTGAAGTCAGCATTTAGTTTTTAACTTTAAAAAGTAGTATTCAATTTATGGTTGTGCTTTTTATAATTGTGTAATTTTTGTAAAGGCCTCCTTGGCAACCATTCGTTGCGTCCTTGCTAACCGCTAGTGACCTAGTATTAATATATCATTTCGCAAAATTGAAAATTCCCGAGAACATTATAAAGTTAAAAGTAACATTTTGTAAAGGGACGCCGTCAGATATCCCAATTTTTTACTATTATTAATTAGTTTCCTAAAGTTTATTAGCAAGACGCCGTCCTTTATCAAAATTTTCCTGTCATGATTAATTATTTGCTAAGTAAAATACTAGTACTGATATAATATTCACGGAATTTATTAAGATAAAGTGACTCGCTAAATGCACAGTTGCAGTTCTAGTAAAAGTTAAACATATTTTATAACGTTGCAGAAAATTGCACAATAATTAGTCATGCATTCTCCCTCTAGACGTAAATCCCAAAAACGTTTAAAAGTTTGTATACGTCAGAGCATCTTCCGCCAATACTGGCCTACGGAATCTCACCACCAAAGTTTCGTAACCACCCTCGCTAATTCTTTATAAAAACGCGGCACGCGTTGCTAAAAAGAAAAGATGATGAATCGGTCAGTCGATCAATGAATCAGTCTAGAAACATCTCTCGCTACCAGCAGCTCGCTGCCAGAAGAATCCGAATAGAAATCGTGTGCTCTATCGTCGCGTTCGCGCCGACTACTACTGTTTAAAACCGCCAGCTTGTAACCGCCAGCTTGTAACCGCCGTCCGAAGTAGAAATCGCGACTCCGCGACTTGATAGCATCACCAAAGTCAAAGGGTTAGAGTTGCAGAGATCTAACGTTGAACGTACGTAAGTTGAGATGCCTAAAGCACTATACACCTGGTGATAGGGATATGCAGGGTTGTAAGCCCGACATACTCTTGCATTACTAGACACCTACACTGTGGAGTTTGGAGGGTAGTTGCCCGATATTCCATTGACCGCCGGAGATCCTCTTGTTTAGTTTAACGGGTGGTTGCCCAGATTGCTAGCAAAGGAGACCCACACACACACACTTACACTGTGGAGTTTGAAGGGTAGTTGCCCGACATTCCATTGACCGCCGAAGATCCTCTTGTTTAGTTTAACGGGTGGTTGCCCAGATTGCTAACAAAGGAGACCCACCTATACAAATTTACACTAACACTAACACTAAAAACACCTCGACAAACGTACCCGCAACCGCAGAGTACCTGTAATTAAAACCTCGTCGGAAGATTAAGCCGAACACCTAGTTAACGCCGTTAATCTAGTAATATAGAAACATACCCGTAAAAACTAGACGTGTTCGTCAGTATTAAATTATCGCCTGTAATAAAACCGCCGCCGCCACCACCGAGAAACGTAAGTTACACCGTTTGCAATTAATAAGATTGTTACCTGTAAACCAGAAACTATCCAATAATATATTTCGTGTTAAATAATTAAAATCATTATTGTTAGACGCGAAAGATTCAATTTAATAGAAAACGAAGGTTTTATATTTTAAAATCGGCCAACATAACAAAAGTGTTTTTATTTAAATAAAAACCTGTGTTCTAAAATAATTAATATAGGAAAAGAAACAAATAATCCGCAGCTACCGTATAGAAGCTACCTTCAAAACGAAAAGCTTTCATTTATTTAAAAAGTGCAAAATTGAATTTAAACGTGAATGATTTTATTTTCATAAGAAAAGCAGGGATAAAATTAGATTACTTTTATACATTTGAAAACCGACCGCTTTAAAATATCGATTATTTCTTTAAAGGCAGAGCATTGAACTCTGTGTTTTATCGCACACGTGTTTATAACAGGGTTATCTTGCTACCAACTTCTGTAGTTTATACAGGGACGCATTCAGGTAAAATTATTTATTTTTTATTTCGGCAGTTAAACAGTATAAATTGAAACCAGTCAAAGGGCGTAAATTAAAAGTCAAAACCCAACCCTTCTATTAATGTTATATTGCAGAAACTCCAGAGGACCACCTAACCCTCCGTCCCAGGACCAACCAGGAAGTAGTATATAAACGACGATCCTGCCCGACAAAAGGAGAACCCACCAGAAAATATATTTGTATTTATACCATAGTTAAGTAGTTTAAATTAACAGAATTAGTTTTATAAGGAATAATAGGGAATAAATGTATATAAACCTTGTAATCTATTTGTTCAAAGTGTTGAGAGCCTGAATTAGGAACCCCGATCCTTATTTTGCAAGTACAAAATCCGACTGAGCTAAAAGGGCAAAGTGAAAATTATTCATTAGTAGTAATACACTGGACAATATCGAGCATAATACAATTTAACATGCTTTTTGTCGTTCCTAGAACGAACCACTCATTAGAAATATCTGGTGTGGGAGAACACACGAGATTACAATCTACAGAGTGGAAATTGAAAGAAATAAAATAATTTTAACAATAATTTTTTTGGGATAGTTAGGCAACCTGCTTTTTAATACGTTCATAACGAAAATAGGCAACATTGTAAACACAAAAATAGTAATCTATGCCAGATGGACGTTTAAAACTTCACGTCACTATGTTTAATCCTATTTAATTATTGTTTAGACTTAGTTTGCTTTATATTAAGAAACTTAAATAATTAGGTTTTCTTGGAAAAACATGTCCACAAATTTTCTTATAAAATTAATCGTTATTTGAATCAATTGGGTGGTTCAGGTAAACGAAAATTCGGAAAATCGAGGTTGAATTAAAAAATAAATATATATTTGTTTATCTATTATTTTACTCATGTACTTCAAAAAAAATTACCAATCTTTGCCTGCTTCACTTTCATCCTTTTGTCCAAGAAGTAGCGGGACCACTTCTGCTGTCTGTTGTCTCTCAAGCGATTGAAAGACAACATTAAATGGCTTTTAGTACTTCGTAGTAGGAGGGTTCCGATGGAAGTTCTAAAGCACAGTCACCCACGTTTTCTTCCTCATCATTCACGTTGGAGTTTTGGAGAACACTCTAAGTAATTTCTTCATCAGTCGCAATAAGGTATCCTTGGTTGTTGACAGCAGAATTCAACCACTTCAGCACATATTCTTTATCACAGTATTCTCCTAGTTTGAGAGATTCAAGTATGACAAGCACTTAAGTCACACGGTCAGCTTACTTATGTCCTTCGTTAAGAGGCAGTATCTCATCTGTAAGCTCACTGTATACTTCGTAATATTTTTTCAACAACTTATTAGAAGCTTTTTTTAAAGTAAATGGGGAGACCGAATTTCAGGCGTCAACAACTATGTAGCAACCGTCCTTCAGATCGATCGACTTAAAGAACGTCGTCTTTGTTCCTGAGCAAAAGTCGACGTAATAGTTGCTTTCGGTAATTCCTTCTCATTATTTCAACGACACGTTCATCCATTGGATGAAGAATTGATGTTACATTTGGAGGCCTACACAGGACTTTCAAACCGTCCCTTGTCAAACTTTCAGCATATGGATATGAAGGCTCATTGCAAAAATCAGCAACACAGGTTTTGGTTGCTTACCCACTCGCTCAAGAAACTTTTTAATTTCTGGTATGAATGTGTTAACACACCAGTGTACAAAAATATTCCAGTCCATCCATGCCCTTGATTGATTTTTGTAAACATTAGTATTTTTCCCATTTCTAAAGTGCTTGGTTTTTTGGATTCCCTATAAGAAGAGTGGGAATCCTGTGACTTCCATTAGCATTTCCACAAATCCTGGGGCTGGCATTTCCCTCTTGGATATCAAAGTTTGTAGGTAAGCTTTTCCAACATAGACTACTATCACCTGCATCCTGAACAAGCTCCAAATCATAACCTTCTACTCTTGAAATTTCTGAAAATGTACTGATATACTGAGTTTTACACCCTAAGTGTCAAGCTGGTGGTTTCCGTGCCGAGGTTTAAATTTATTGAACCATCCTTAACTTACAGAAAATTTAGTGAAAGGTTGTTATTGTGGTTACATAACTGGGGGAAATCCAGAAAATAATTACTTTATATTAATGTTGCTGGAGGCCTCTAAGTACTTTATATTATTCAGTTATAAACAAGACGCCGACAGTGAATGTGTTGTGCTAGTGACCAGCTGTTTACCGTGTCAAGACGTTCTCCCAAAACGATTATTGGCAACAACCTTGGTAAGTGATCGCTTTTTATTTTAACCCTTATCCCATATTTTATTTACTTTATTTAATTGCTAGAGGACTGATTTCAAGTTTGGTTATATTTGTTGTTTTATAGGCGTTTTTACTAATTTAACTGTGAAACGTATTATTTGTGCCTGTATCCAAAACTCAACAATAGTATTATACACTAATTTGCGTGGTATTGAGTCCTATAGTTGTCTTACGCAATGACATCGGTATTAGCTTCAAATCACACGTGTATTATGGAAGCAAAAGTTGGCTTGTTTATTTGTTCACCAGCATTTGACCATTTTCAAAAACGAAATAGTGCGCTTAAGCTTGTTTATAAATCTAGGGCCTTTTTTGCCAGAGGTATTTCCGATAAGACATTTCTTGTATCTAAAATAATATAGAGATCTGATTTCGAGTTTGTTCATATTTGTTATTGTATACACATCTTTACTAATTTAACTGTAAAACGTATTTTTATCACTGTATGCAATAAGTTGCGATAGTGTTACACGCTAATTTGATGTTCGTATACTGCCAGCAATGTAGGAGGTTAGCTCATGTATTTTTGAATTGTGATTGATTTTAGCAAGCTGTAATTTAAGCCAGACCAGTATTTTTGAATTGTAAGGTGCTTTTTACAAGCTGTAAGTTATGATTTGATTGATTAAGATTGTATTCTTTATGATTGATTTGCGGATGATCGACTGTTTTCCCACGCTGGTGCACTCACGTTTAGGAAGAGTACCAGCTCTGAGTGTAGGTTAGCCTTATCTCCAAAGTAAGCGGTCGTTCATAGGAGCTAAGTATATACAGTGGGAGAATCGTTACCTGAAGGTTATGAAGAATTGTTAGCACAGATTCTTGTTTGATTTGATCGAGATTGATTGATTTGACTGATTTGGCTAGTTTGTTTGAGATTGATTTGCTTAATTGATTTTTTTATTTGACCGAGATTGTTTGATTTGGTTTGACATGCCTCGGCTTCGAAGGTCCGAGAACAAGTTTCGGCGTCCTATACCTGCCTTGCAAGCTAGAATTGGGGCCCCTTATTAGAATACTATTTCAAATTTCCCGCCAAGGGGACGAAGACCGGACAAGGGGCGAAGACTCTATAACACGCTCCGTGTTATGGCCCCACATACTAGAAAACAATTTTAATTTCCTTAAATCTTTTTTAAAACAGAATGGCGTCAGAATTTAATGACTCAATTAAAAACAAAATGACGGAGTAATTTAATTTTGAGCTCATCATTAAACACAATAAAATGGTGGTCGCCGGAGACCTATAGCTGACAAGGGGAGATGACCCGAGAAAAAGTTCCGGAGTCCTATATCGGGCGCTAAGGCCTGAGCACAAGCTCCGGGGTGCTATACCTGTCTTATAAGATAGCATGAGAACCTTCTTATCAGAATACGAATTGAAATTTCCCTCCATACGACCAGATGTCCGCCGAATCAAAATGGCGGATAAAAAAAATAGGCGGCAATCCACACTCATGCCCTTTAATCAGAACACCATATGCGCGCGCAGGGTGACTGCGGTTGCCTAACCTCTAGGGGCTGAACTGGTAAAAAGGCCTTAATCAGGGGTGAAAATGTCACGCGACTATCCCCACACCAGTCATGTGACCGCCCCGTATCCTAAACATTGGTAGGTGGTCTGGAAAAAAAGTATTAATTAGGGGTGAACATGTCTAGGGATTGAAAAAGGCCTCCGGAAAGAAGCTATCAGTGTAGGGGTGATAAATGGCCACGGGCACGTCGGCGTGACTTCCAGCACCATTTCTGTCCCTCAGGCGGGCTCAATCTACTTACGTCCTTCATATGATACGTGTTCAGCCAAATATCTAGGTAAAGTCCACTGTCGCTTTTGTGGGAGGTTATCCTGTTAGTGTTCTTTTTGGGTGACCGATACTTTTTTTTACAATTACCACAAGGAATTTCATAAATTATGTTAGTTGATTGATTTTGTGATGTTTTATCTTTAGTTTTACTAAATACTGAATTTATTGTGAGTTGTTTATTAGCCATTTTTCTACTGTAATTTTTGAAATTTTTTAAAAATTTTGGTGTGATATTCCTTATATAAGGTAAAGATGCATAGTTTGTGTTGTTGTTAGGTTCAGTAAGGTTATTTTTATTAGGTGTTCTATTATTAGGTTCATTTTGTTTATCGCCTATATTTTGGAATATGTTGTTGGTTGTATTACATAAAATTTGTATTAAAGCTTAGGTGGGTAAAAATTGCCATAAAGTAGATTGAATAATATTTTTAAATTTCTTTGGTGAAAACTATTGTCGGAAATTGATAAAACATTATTTTTCATTTGTTTGAGGAGCTTCAATTTCATACTTCAAGGGGGGCAGGAGTGGTAGTTGATATATTTACCAGATATTATTGGTTTCCTGTACCAGTCGATTAGAATTTGGTTTTCATTAATTCTAATAAAAGGTTATTATTAGTATGTTCGTTTTCTATAGTGAATTGTATATACTGGTTAAAGTCATTGAAATAAAAGAGTATATTATCAATTTCCTTTTCTGGGAGTGATAAAATTATATCATCTACATATTTTTTTATAAAAAATGGTTTGAAAGGTGTTACGTGTTTATCGTGAATAACGTCTATTTTCGATAACTTCCGTTACTTTATTTAATGAATGAACTAATTAGTTACATCTAAATAAATATTTCCGTATTCGTTGGTGGAATGTTTTTAATTTCGTACCTAAAAAATTATTTTTCGCACCTCTACAGTTAAACTAATTTATTTAACGTACACATCTTTTTATTCCTTTATAGATATAAATTTGGTATGTAAACAAGTTGCGCCATCTCGAAGATTTAGGGTCATTTAATAAAGTTTGAAAAGGAATCTTGTTTTTAAAAGACAACAATGGGATATCTGTAAAATTTATTTATCAAAATTTGGTTTTAACATTCTTATCTAGTTTGAATAGTTTTGACAGGTTTGCAATATTGCTTTTGTTAGGGCGTTGTTCCTGATCTTTCTTTTACTTAAAACGCCATTCTCCGATGAGGAGATTGATCTTCAAGAAAAATTTTTCCTTCCGTTTATAAGATGTTTAAGCATCGTTTCTTTGGAAAATTTTTCATATAAGGTAATGGTTTTTGGTATAAAACCTTACTGACGCTTTACAAGCGGATCTTATTGATATTCTCAATCTTCATATCCTCGGGTAAGTTTAACACATGTTCGACAACTTTCAGTAAATCGATTCTTTCATTTAGGCACTTTCGCACGTTTAATTAAATTTATAACATAGGTCTGTTGAAACGAAATCATCGCTATCGGCTCTAAACATCTAAAAAGAGGTATGCTTGTATAAGGTAATTAGTAAAGTACTTACTTGTATCACTTTCAGCGCCTTCATACCGGCGAAATAAACAGCTATTCTTTATTTATATACATAACTAGCAAATTGGAATCCACTACCGATCACCTCCGTACCTATTCCTACTGGAATGCTGGCTCTTAGCTACTGATTAGCTGTCTTGGTTCCACAAAGTAACTACCACCTTCGAAACACGAAGGGCATTTACAGTTTGGTAATTCTTCATCAAAGGTCAGAATTCTTTATTATTCAATATACACAGGATTTGTGTAATGAACAGTGTACTGCTAAAATCAGTACAACAGAGTTAGGTTACATTCGGTGTTTAACCTTATGTACTTACGTGTAACAAAAATTTATCATTTATAATAACATGCTTTTACTGGAGGCTAAAGTGGTTGAATAATTTAGAGTTTGATTTGTTCAATTTGTAATTTCTTTCTGCATACAAAAAGAAGAAAAAAAACCACACCTATTATTCACTGGGACGTTGACCTACTTAGTTCAGTACCTTCACATGGTAGTTGCGCGTTGAAGCTCCTGTTTTTAAAATACATTATATACAGAGTGGAACAGATATCGAGGTCGTATGAATTACAGTCATTGTTTGAAACTGTATATATATTTATATTCAAATTTAGAATTTCTGTAACTTTTCTGTACTTTGTCTTTCATTAATATTAATTAATTGTCATTACGGATAATTTTGTTCAGAGCAGGTTTTGCTGTAATAAAAATTTCTGTACTATTGAATGTCTTGCTGCAATTCTATGCCTTGCACTGAACAGACTATCCCGATATTTCTATTTAATACCATTTCTTAAGGGTTTTAATAAAATTCAAGAAACCGAAATCAAAATCATTGGGGATTTAAATTCTATTTTGTGAAATGTAGGCAAGCCGTTTAAAAAATTAAGCACTACTATTTTCATTGTGGATCTATTTTAGATCGCACTTTATGGGTTACTTTCGCCCTTTCGGCTGCGATTTGTAAGTACTTACAACCGTCGGGAGCGGCACAATTAACGAAACTTTTCTTTTACGTTTAGGGTTCGATTAACGAACTAAATATATTTAGTTTTTTTATTCTTTGTGGGCATCTGCGACGGCTCACCACTTGCCATCGTCAGGGCTGAATTATAATTATTTTGTTAGTTAAGATTGTTATGAATACTTTGGGGGAAAACTAGCATAGTATCATTATTGTTTACGTTCGATATTTATTCGACAAGTATTAATGTGAGTTTAAATTAAATTAAATAAACGGTCACTGTTTGGTTGTTCGGGTAAAAGTTTGTCTCTCTTTTAAATTGTTTCCTTTTTTTTATTTTTTTTTTTTGGAGCACTACCTGTTTCAGGTTTTACAGGGCCTGCCCCTACTCTACTCCTCTTTTTCCTTTTTCTTTCCTTTTCTCCCTTTCCGGACTAAAACCTGTGGCGCCTATCCTTTAGTGGCTATCTAACCACGTCAACAACCTTGTAGCAACCCTCCAAAACCCCACGCATCCAAGTGTTCTGCGGTCAAACGATCGTACGCAGGAGTTTAGTCGAGTGCACTTTCAAAAAATGGTTACATGCTGGTTAGACATGTAGCAAAGGTAGCACTGGTAAAACTGGACCGAAGGTATATTCCATAACATAGTCAGCTAGTATAGGTGAGATTGGTGCACCCATAGGTGTACCAAACTTCTGTAGGTATATTTTATTATTGAGGAAGAAATATGTATTATTAAAGATAAATGTAATTAGTTCCACAAATGTTTCTTTGTCTAACTTACATCATTGACTTATAGTGTTCCAATTTTTCTCAACAGTTATTAAACAGATGTTAAAGTAGACATTGCTAAACAGTGAAACAACATATAAGCTTATGAGGACATAGGGGGTAACGCGTAAATTGTTGAATTTTTTGTTTATTTCAAAAGAGTCTTTTATGTAGTATTCGTTGTTGTAATCATAAGAATTTCTTAGTTTTCGGTTAGCTAAAGAGTTAGCGGTTCGATTGGTGTGTTAACTGAAGCTACGAGGACGGGATGATAATTTCTTAGCCTATGAATGAGAGACTAATTTTATGTTTTCAAAATCGTTTTATTTTTCAACATAATCACCTAAACCATCTATACATTTTATTTAACGGTGACCTAAAGCTTTGATCCCATCGCGAAAGGTGCTTTCTTCAAGGCTTGCAAAATATTCATCAACCGCGAAGTTGACCTCTTCGTTAGTCGAAAATCGTTGTCCGCCTAGGAAGATTTTGAGTTTGGGGAATAATTGGAAGCCTGACAGAGCTAGATCAGGCGAATAAGGGGGATCTGGAAGCAAATCATACTTCAGTTCGTCAATTTTTGCGATCGCTTGCATTATTCTGGTGCAAAATGGTCTTTAACCTGGTATTTTCTGTCGGATTTGTCCAACAGGTTAGCATAATAAACCCCAGTTATGGTTTGCCCTTTTGGTAAATAGTTTTCCATTAAAAACCCTTTGGCATCTCAGAATACAGAAGCCATCACCTTACCGGCTGGTATTTGACAGCACAAGTCTTTCTTCGGAGGTGGACAACCATGTTTAATCCACTGTTTTGATTGACGTTTTGTCTCAGGGGTATAATGATGAACCCAAGTTTCATCAGTGGTTATCAATCGCCTCATAAAATCAGTCGGATTTGCTTGAAAGCGATCCAGACATTTTTGCGATATTTGCATTCGGACACGTTTTTGGTCTATGGTGAGCAAACGCGGCACCCATCTCGCAGAAAGTTTTTCATATCCAATTCTTGAGTTATGATATTATGTACTCGTTCTTTTGAGGTATTCACGATGTTAGCTATCTCACTTAACTTCAATCGCCGATCTTCTAAAATAATGGTATGGATTTTGCTCACCATTTCCGGAGTAGTGACACTTTTACGGCGTCCAAAGTGTTCGTCTTTTATGCTCGTACGACCACGTTTAAATACAGCCACCCAGTTCTTTACCCAAAACAGATTGGTAATAGGAGGCTGCTAAGAACAAAGTATGACACTGATGAAATTAATATTTTCAAAATTGTCAAATCAAAGATGACATTTTAGAAATATGCATTTATTTTTTACTTAACAACGCCAACTTTGATGAGGCTAAGCAATTATCATCCCATCCTCGTGTTATAGGTCTCTGAAGAAGTGTGCTTTTGTGCATCTTTGATATTTTGCTGAAATACCATTATATGCAGTTAATTGTTGTTTTGCATTTTTGTCCATTTTTTTGTTAAATAGCTTTTTAATGATTACATTACCGTTTTTTATTATTTTTGAACTGGAGTCATTCTTTAGCTCAATATATGAAGAGTTGTTTTCTATAATTGCTTTGGAGACGTCTAAGTACTGTTGTGTGTTATGATAACATAAAAAATAAAAAAAATTCAATTACACATAACAAAACGCAAAATAGTTAACAATGGTGTAGCATTAGTGTAACTCTTCAAGCTGACAGACCATGTATCAAAACTGTAAACATTTCTATCAAAAGAAATAATGTCTAATAAATTCGTGATAAACATCAACTACTGTAACTACTAGTCTCATGTAGGAATGTCAGTACATTTAATTAGCTTGCTATTAACTAAAAAAAATGTTTGACCTTTTATAATTTTTAGCTCTTGAAAATAAATGTATTAAAGATTCGAAAGTTTGGAATAAAATCTTTAAAAGAGTACTATGTCACGTGTCTAACCAACCACCTCACGTAAAATGGGGAGGAATTAGTTAGCTCGACTAGTATCGCAGCCAAACGGTCTTGAGGCCGCAGAACACTCGGATAGCGTGGGTGTTGGCAAAGAGTAAATAGATGGTTAGGTTAGTTATAAAGCGAGAACGAAATTGTAGGCAGAAAGATAAGAAGAACATACAAGAAATAGACGGTATTTAACAGTTTACTACCGAAAGAACTCAAAGAAATCAGGAATTCAAATTTATTAACCGCGGAGTGAGAGAAATACGCTCTTAGATAACCCATTTTACACAAATGCTGAATTCTTTGACTATATCAGGGAACATAGTGTGTGACTGTGGATTCAACTTTCACGATGTTTCTAGTTTTAAAAGTTTTAAGTTTCTTATTGACATGCTTTTGGTCATATATCAAACTGTGACTCCCATGATGTTTTAATTGACTGTGATTTATATTTATATGTATATTTTATACTGTTATGTAATATGTTATATTATAGTGTATTTTTATTTTATATCTTCAGATGTATTACTGTTCAACACTACCACATGAGCGGTTTTTGAATAAACTTTACTTAATTACGTACAAGCTTTAAGGAAAGCAAAGGTAAATTATTAGTTCTTGAAAGAGAGTCCTTGTAAAGCATGAACCAGGGAAGAAACGGGTAGAACAGATAAACAACAATTCCCTTAACAAGCGTAAATTTATTTATGAATTTACCCACAATGAATAATTTTTGTAAATTTTAATATATATAACAATAATAACAGTGCATGTCTATCCCAACATGCAATTTTACCCCAACCCCAAAGATAAGTTTAGCCTTATCTGACCATCACAATGTGTAACACTAAAGTTTTATAATTAACATATATTTTCAAAATGATTAGTAACGAGGGCAAGTCGCGAGATTTTACGAGTGATAAACTCACCTTTAATCAGTTTAGTTAATTTAATAGAGGCGCTTAATGCCCCTCTCTACTACGCTAAAAGATCTTTCATAAAACGTAACCCTGAGAAGGAAAATTTATGTATATACATACAGTGAGTCCCAGAAGTTATGTTCATTTAAAGTTCAAGTGTCCAGTTTTTGGAGAAACGATCGGACACGTCGATTTTTATTTTTGACTGCAGTTTTTTTAGTGGTAAAATTTTGTATATAGGATGGCCCAAAAATTAGTTACTACCACCAACTTGATTTTGTCAAATGGAAACACCTGTTTTTTATTTCACCTTCTGAATCTGCTTTGAATTCAGAGTAAATGTGATGTACCATGTCATACACCTATAGACAACAGATCTTGAGATATTTACGAAAAAAAATAAATATTGTCTTTGCAAAATAATCGTATCCAAGGTGATCCACAATAGGTACATGTTTTCATTTCGTTGTGTATGTCAATTTGTTTCTGACGTCGAATTTCAACGTTTGTTCTTTCCGAAATGGTGAAGTTAACGGAACGAGAAAAAATTTAAATTCTTTGCACGATTGGATTTGGTGGTAGGACACATACAGAAATAGAAACTGAACATTTGATTTGGTTTGTTGTTGTGTTTTAAGAATAAATTGTTCCTTTTGACAGAAAACAAAGGCCGCCTTCCTCGATACGGTCTTAATTGTTGATACCTTCAATTGTAAATTCCTCGAGAACTGTTGACTTTAGGTACAGGACATGGTACATGAGATTTACTCAAAATTCAAAGCAGATTCAGAAAATGAAATAGAAAACAGGCGTTTCCGTTTGACAAAATCAAGTTGGTGGTCGTAACTTATTTTTGGGCCACCTTATACACAAAATTTTACCACTAAAAAACCGCAGTCAAAAACAAAAATCGACGTGTTCGAGCGTTTCTCCAAAAACTAGACCCTTGAACTTTAAATGAATTTAGACATAACCTCTAGGACTCATACACAGATACACAGATACACAGATACACAGATACACAGATGCACAGATACACAGATACACAGATACACAGATACACAGATACACAGATACACAGATACACAGATACACAGATACACAGATACACAGATACACAGATACACAGATACACAGATACACAGATACACAGATACACAGATACACAGATACACGATACACAGATACACAGATACACAGATGCACAGATCACAGATACAGATACACAGATACACAGATACACAGATACACAGATACACAGATACACAGATACACAGATACACAGATACACAGATACACAGATACACAGATACACAGATACACAGATACACAGATACACAGATACACAGATACACAGATACACAGATACACAGATACACAGATACACAGATACACAGATACACAGATATACAGATACATAGATACACAGATACACAGATACATAGATACACAGATACACAGATACGCAGATACGCAGATACGCTGATACGCAGATACGCAGATACGCAGATACGCAGATACGGAGATACGCAGATACGCAGATACGGAGGTACGCAGATACACAGATACACAGATACACAGATACACAGATACACAGATACACAGATACACAGGTACACAGATACACAGATACACAGATACACAGATACACAGAAGTAGTGATTAAGGGCCAATTCAAGGTCACTCGCCCTCCGGTGGTGAGAAATGTAAGATTTTGGATTTCTTCAAAGTCAAACTTTTGGCGGGAAATTTAAATGTTAGGAGCTCGAAATTGCAATGTCACCATCCTCATTTTTGGCGGTAAATTTGTCAAGGTCGAAGCTAAAAATACAAATTGCAATGTCATCATATTACAATTCTTAGAAGTCTATAGTGCGGTCAAAGGTTATTGACCTACGGTGGTGTCATATTTCTTAGAAATATAAAAAGGTGAAAAGCTATAAAATAGAAAATCTAAGAATAGAATTTTTAGGGTAAAATTTTTTGGCGGGAAATATAAACTTTTCAAGCTGGTCAAGGTCAAAGCTAAAAATAGAAGTTGCATGGTAATCATTGTTAGAAATCTAAAAGTTTTTTGAGTAGGTTAGCAGTTTTGAAAGGATGCATGTTTATAATAAAAAGGCTTCTCCGGGATTGCATGATTCAGTAGTCTTTATTGCTAGAAATGGTGAAAGTAATAAGAATAATAAGAAGAGAAAGAAAAAAGAATTATTAAGTATTGATGAGAGAAAGAAAAGACTCGAGGTGTTAATCAAGGAAATAAAAAAATTGAAGATAGATTTAGAGCTGTATGAGCTAAAAAAGAAAATGATGCAACTTCGAGTGAATGTGCCATGAAAAGTGTGAAATAAAGGTGCATTGTAATTTGTATGAAAGACGCTTTAGTAAATAAGTAATTACAGTAGTGCATGTTATATTGCATAAGGAAAAGGCACTTCAACAGTATTCATTTGAGAAAAAAAATAAAGTGTGTGTAGGCATAGAAAGAGAAAAAGTGAAAATTACAAGTGAAAAGGCAATTTAAAATACGTTTCCATATGGTTTAATTGAATTTTCATATTAAACGAGTTTCTTATCATGATTTATTAAATTATACAAATTATGTAGGAAGAAATGACATTGTAAAACTTATATTACAAAGAAAAAGGTGAATATATCTTAGGAATGTAGAAGTAAGCAATTTTATGTGTGTGTTCTTTTTATCATAGCAGTTTAATCGTTAAGTTAAAAATCCCCAAATTTTTGTATATAGACTAAACAAATAACAGCGCAAAAGATAGCAGTTTCAAAATTTTCTAAAAAAAAGAAATGTGAAAAATTTTACTTTACAAAGTTAACAGCAAGTTATGGATAGCATGAAAGAAATGTTGAAACTTTCGCATAAGGTTAAATCATAACACTTTAGTCCTTTACCCAAAAATTCCAATTTTTTGCATGTAGACTAAACAAATAACAGCGCAAAAGATAGCAGTTCAAATTTTTCTCAAAACTAAAAAAAAATGTGGAAAAACTTTAAGATCTTCTTTTACTGTTAGGATATAAACGTACATTTTTAATTTTTCCCAAATAAAGTGAGTATCAAAATGAAATTTGATACAGTAAAACAATAGTTTAACAAATTTGGAAACTATTTGTAATACGGTTTTTTTCTAAAATAGATTCTAACGATTTTTCATGAAATAAAGTAATAATAACTCTCACAATGCATCTTTAGACATCTTACATATATATATATATATATATATATATATATATATATATATATATATATATATATATATATATATATATATACACAATTACAACTCATGTTAAATGGATTGTACTCGTAATGAGTAAAAAGCATGCAATTGCAAAATGCACCCATATAGTATTATCAGTATGATTTGTAATATTATATTCAAATAGAATTACAAGTACTGTACTAGAATAAATTAGTAAAGTCCTAGAAAAATGCGCTCCTGAAAATTTAAAATTTGCACCTACCTCTCAAAAAAAAAATTTTTTTTCCAACGCAGTTGTGTTTTATAAGTGACCATTTATTATTTTCATATATAAATTTATCAAAATATGAAAAAATAACACTTAAATTAGCCAATTCCATTTTGAGACAACAAAAAGCAGTTAAAACACACCTTTTTGTACTTACGTAAGCTCAGAAGAAACATATAGATGCAATTTATCCATGTAATGTATCTCAATGTTCTTTAAATTACCCAATTTAATTTTGAAACAACAAACAGCACTTAAAACATGACTTGTTTTTTAATTTTCGATGCAGCGTTAATAATAATTGTAGGATAATGAACGCAGTTATTTTGCTTTGAAAGCATTTTAAGCATTTAGCGAACATTCTGTCATCAATTTACATTACAACTTTGAAACGGGATTTGTAAATGTATGAATGCAATTGTGTCATTTGTAGATTTTAAAGTTCCTAATTTATTTAACTGCTATCCTTTGCGCTGTTATTTGTTTAGTCTATATACAAAAATTCGGAATTTTTGGGTAAAGGATTATCGAGTTGTGATTTATTAAGCGATTAAAACCGTATACTTACACATAACTGTCATTGAGAAGATATATTTCTTTTTTTTTTAACTTTTTTTAGTTTTGAGAAAATTTTGGAACTTCTATCTTTTGCGCTGTTATTTGTTTAGTCTATAGACAAAAATTCAGAATTTTTGGGTAAAGGATTATCGAGTTGTGATTTATTAAGCAATTAACATCGTTTACATAAAGGACAATTTTATTAATAAGTATAATTTTTCTCAATTTTTTTTTGTTTTGAGAAAAATTTAAACTACTATCTTTTGCGTTGTTATTTGTTTAGTCTATATACAAAAATTCAAAATTTTTGACTTATCGATTACACTGCTATGATAAAAAGAGTATATTTATTTATCTTTAAACATTTCAATCACATACATAAAATTGCTTACTTCTACATTCCTAAGATATATTCACCTGTTATACCAAAACTTTAACATATTTGTAAATTGAAACGAGATTTGCAAATGTATGAATGCAATTGTGTCATTTGTATTGCATAAATGCATTGTGTAAAGTTTTCGGATTTACATGCTTTTGGGAACTGTTTTGACTTTTATGTAACGCAAGCTTTTTCTCACTTTTAACTGTACTATATTTTCATACTTTATTTATATGCATGATATTTTACAATAAATAAATTTGTAACGCAACATGCACTTAATATTTGCAAAAAGGACTGCTTTACTTTGATGTAGAAATTTATACATGAGTAAGTCAGACTTCCAGATGTTTTCAATTTTTTCCTCAACGTAGATCATTTCACTTTTCTAGCGCAACTTGGACTATCACTTACATTTCTTAGCTGTAGTAAAATTTTTTTTTTGGATAATGAGAATAATTCACGAAAAATAATATAAATATAAAAAACAATTTACATTTATTTTTTACAATGAAAAGATACAATAAATTCCACAAAAAAAAACATATTAAACACATCACACATCCATCTCTTCCAACGTAAGCAATATATTTTCAGTCTTTAGTATATTTTGCCGCACACACTCTAAATATTGATTAGCCTCCTTCAGTTCTTTATTCAGTCTTTCCACTCGCCCCATCCCCACCACCTCACTATTCAAATAGTCATTGTGAAACTTTCGTAACCACCGAATACTTGTTTCCCTAAAGGCCTGAAAGGTTAGTGGATCCTGCTCATCATTCTGCTGTGTGAGGTGCCCTTCTATAAGAGCCAAATTTTTTCCTCTATATTGCAGGTTTCGCAATGGTGGGGGTGTTGCTATAACCGTGGTTGCTGGAGTTATGCTGAAAAAATGAATAATTTTATTTGTACTAAAAATTCTCTGTGAATTAATGAAAGGAAACTATAATATTAATTAAAATTGTACATACCTCTCGAAATACTTCGAAAATTCATCCTCTACATCACTATCCCTGATGGAGATGATGGGGATGGTCTCTTCGAAGGGTGCTGGTTGTGCGGTGTTATTTGATGGGCGCACCAAAACATCATGTAAAATACAAGGTTTTGCCTGTCTTTTTAGCGAAAGTTTAGATTGTTTACTGGACGAAGCCATTACTAATGGTGAATAATTAATGAGTATTCAATTAAAACTTTAACGTTATATACACATAGATCTGTTAACGTTAACAAAATTGATAACAAGTGGAAGTGGTTAGTACAATGACCTGAGCAAGCAAAGGCGACGAACTCTAATGAATGCAGCATAATCTAGACATGAGAAGGCATTTCGCATGTTGTCAGCAAGGCTAAGTTAATGCATATTCTTAGTAAACGCCACAAAGTGCAATATATGACCTCTGCAAGCAAAGGCGATGCAGCATAATTCATGGGAACAGTATTGATGTCAAGGTTAATAGATGTTCCCAGTAAACGCTACAAAATGCAATCTATGCACATCTATGAACACTGAAGCTCTTGCAACAAGTTATAAGCAGTTTTGACCTTGAATGCTGGGTTTATATTACTATATAAGGAGATAAAGAGCAGTTTTGTACCAGTCAGTATATTGCACTCCCGACTAGAATTTCAATTGTATACCTAAAGTACTTCTATAGTTGCTTAAATTTTTAATTTTTACATATCAGTTATAATAAATATAATATTTGTTTCCATTACTACATAATCGACAGCGCGTGTGCTTCATATTTTCTTGCAGTGTTGGATACAGTTTTGAAGGTAACTATGAGTAAGGGTATACCCAGTAGTAGTGATATTGTTAATTTAACAAGAAGTATTAATCCATTGTTGAAAACCCAAAATGAATTTGTAAAGCACATCCGTATAATTAACACTAATATTAAGAAGCTATTGCAAAATATAATTCAAAATAAAATTTATTTAGACATGCGAAAATTTGCTTAAACCCGAAAGTAATTTATCATTGCTAAAGTGTTATCTTATAAGAGTTAAACAGTTAAAGAGCGCTTCAGAGAAAACAGGTAGTGGAACTGTCAATGTCACTAAAAAGCGTACACGCAAATTAAGTTGGTACTCTCTAGATTCATGTTTTAATGGTAGGTTACTTACTGGAATTATAGTCAATATAGCAAACATCAAGGACCCTCTTGTTTTTTTTACAAAATACATACAATAGTTTTGCACGAAAGGTTAAATTAATGCTAAGGCAATCGATGCTAAAGGTGAATGGCCTTTTAGTCTGCAATTTTCTCCATCCTCAAAATCACGTTACCGACTTGAAAACATTTACCATAAAAAATCATGCCATCAATATTGCGACCAATTTACGTAAGTGGTATAATGAAAACGTTTATTATAAATTACAGAAGAAATTAGAGGAGTTTTCCGAAAGGGATTCCGGTTGGGCATTACATGAAGTATTACATCTAAAGGTGAATATTAATAGATAAGCCCCATTTGGGGGCGGCCTTTCAAAAGTTCCCTACTTTATAGCAGTAAAACATGCGGTAGTGAATGTTAAAAATGACGATGAGTTTTGCTTCCTGTGGGCCGTTGTATCGGCACTATATCCCGTGCAACATCATTCAGATAGAGTTTACAGTTATCCTCATTTTAAGGATGTTATGAATTATGATTCAATTCCCTTCCCCATTAAACTAGATGATGTAAAAAAATTTGAACAGTTAAACAATCTCTCCATTAATTTGTTTTGCATTCAGGGGAAAGTTATATTACCATTTGTATTAAGTGAAAATCAAAATAGTGCGAGGGAACCCATAAATCTTTTAGTACTTTCTGCTAATTATCAAGCTGCGGGTGATATTAATACAAAAAATAATACTGTTTATCATTTCACGTGGATTAAAAATATGTCAGCTCTTTTTTCTAAACAACTATCGAATAAGGAGCACAAGAAATTCATTTGTTGTCGATGTTTGAACCATTTTTCTTCAGATCACGTTCTACAAAAACACATCATTTACTGTCATCAACTTAATCGATGCTCTGTTAAGCTGCCCATTGGAGTGTACAAAGTTAACGGACATAGATAATAATACGATATTTTACTCCAAACATACACCCTTCAGCATTGCTTACTACTTGAAGTGTTCATACAATGATTCTTTATCACGATTTAGACTTTATAGAAGAAACGATTGCATTCAATGGTCTGTTAAAGAGCTTCAACGTATTGCACATTGGACTACCGAAATAATCAATAAAATAATACCTATGGATACGTTAACTCCCAATCAGGTTGAGCACTTTGAAAGCACCGCGATTTGCCACATTTGCGAAAAACCATTTACTGATTATGATATAAAAGTTAGGGAACATAACCATTTTACTGGTGCATTTCGAGGAGCATCACATCAGGATTGTAACCTAAACTATAAAGACTCCCACATTCTGCCAGTCGTGTTTCATAATTTATCTGGTTATGATAGTCATTTCCTCATTAGAGAATTGGCTACTGTTCCCGGTGAGATTTCACTGCTACCCATAAACAAAGAAAGATATATTTCTTTCACGAAAGTAATATAAGGCACTAAAATTAGGTTTAGATTTATTGATTCTTTCAGATTTATGAGTAGTAGTATTGAAAAGTTGTCGGACTATTTGGAAAATAGTAAAAAAATGATTAACCACGCTAATTGTAACAATGACGAAGAATTTTCACTACTAGTTCGCAAAGGTGTGTTTCCTTATGAATATCTCGATTCTTGGGGAAAATTAAGCGAGACCAGGCTCCCTCCCAAGGAAGCGCTTTTCAGTCATCTCACTAATGAGGGAATCAATGATGCGAGTTTTGCACACGCAGTTAGTGTTTGGAACAGATTTAATATTAAATCGTTAGGGGATTACTCGGATTTGCATCTAAAAACGGACGTTCTATTGTTAGCATCAATTTTCGAAAACCTTCGACAAACTTGTTTAAGTACTTACAAACTTGATCCTCTACACTATTATACAGCCTCCTGTTTGGCATTCGATGCTATGCTTAAAATTACACAAGTACAGTTAGGACTATTTACTGACATTGATATGCTGATGTTTATCGAGAGAGGAATTAGAGGTGGTGTTGCTCAATGTTCTAATCGATATGCTATAGCTAACAATAAGTACGTGGGGGAAAAATTTGATCCCACTTTGGAAAGTGTGTATTTAATGTACTACGACGTAAATAATTTATATGGAGCCACCATGTCCGAATTTCCACCATTTGGTGATTTTTCTTTTGTTGATAATTTTGAAACTTTAGATTTAATAAACCATCCCGATGATTCAGAAATTGGCTATATAGTCGAGTGTGATTTAGACTATCCCATAGAATTACATGAGAGTCATAGTGATCTACCATTGGCACCCAAACATATGGTACTACCCGTATCTGATTCCAAAATGAAAAAATTATTGCTTACATTGTATCCTAAACATAATTATGTAATTCATTACAGAAATTTGAAAGTACATTTAAAATATGGATTAAAGTTGGTAAAAGTACACCGTATACTACGTTTTAAACAGTCCCCATGGTTAAAAAAATATATCGATTTAAATACCACCATGCGCCAGCAATCTCAAAATGAATTTGATAAGAATTTTTATAAATTAATGATTAATAGCGTTTTTGGGAAGCTGATGGAAAATGTACGTAAACATAAGGATATACGTTTAGTAACGAAATGGGAGGGCCGCTATGGTGCTCGTGCTTACATAGCAAAACCAAATTTTCATAGTTGTACAATATTTGATAATGATATGCTTATCATTCAAATGAATAAGCTAGAAGTATATTTCAATAAACCTATATATGCAGGATTCAGTGTTTTAGACGTTTCAAAAACTTTTTTATACAATTTTCATTACGGTTACACGCTACCCAAGTTTGATCATAATGCTAAGCTCTTGTACATGGATACGGATAGCCTCATATACGCCTTTTCAGTTCCCGATATCTATGAATGCATTAAAGAAGACATTGATAAATTCGATACATCTGATTATAGCTCCAACAATATCTTTGGAATTCCATTAGTAAATAAAAAAGTCCCTGGCTTAATGAAAGAAGAAAATCATGGCGCGATTATGTTGGAATTTGTAGGACTTCAAAAAATCAAAAGGTTCTACCCGCGCAAGCGTCAAACAGATTACGATAAATGATTATAAACATGTTTTGTTTGATGATGACGTAATAAGGCGTTATCAGCATCTGATAAGATCAAAGAAACATGATGTGTTTACAATCAAACAGAATAAAGTAGTACTTAATCCTTGTGATGATAAACGATTAGTAAATTTCAATTTCACTGATACTAGACCTTGGGGATTTAACTTTACATAGCATTTTATTCGTCTTCTGTTTCAGAAAACAATTTTATCATTATGAACAGTCTAGAAGACAAATTGCAGGAAGAGCTATGGTACAGTAGTGATAAAATCTACAGAAAATACCTGAAGCGTTCTTTGTTGGGGAAGTCCTCCCCCGAAACCTATTTATTTGTACTGAGTTTATTGCAATATATTGTTATTCCTGATGAATGTTTTTACTGATGTGCTATAAACTCAAAGTGTGCAAATAAAATTATCAAGACATTATTTGATAAAAAAATTAAATTAGACGATACCATTAAAAGTTTTATGAAATTGTGTACCGATAAAGGCTACAATTCATTAACTGTTGATAAAGTAGATAGGATCTTAGACGATATGAATGTACTTGGTGAGATACTGCTTAAAATGTATCTATATGATTTATTAAGGGTTCATGATTCAACAAATGTTAAATCTACGTTAGAAAATATTGCTTACAAGGACACTGTATTTATTATAACTGAATGTATTGAGAAATCGGTATATTATGCTAACTACAAGTGCCTCGATATTTTGATAGAAATATTATTAGAACAAAATATAACTATGAGTTTCAACCGTGGGAAAACGATGAGCACCACAAAATTTATTGCTGGATACCAGACAACATCAATAAAGGTGAAATAAATTCAAATTCCTGCTTGGGATGGAGGTGTGGGCCAGATTCGGGTATATGGCCATCCAGTAATTTAAGTGATTATAGAAGTACTTTAGGTTCACTTTATAATTTTTAGAAATAAATGTAATATTTAAAAAATAAAATACTATTATTTTTTGTGTGTGTTTTATTTCATCTAAGAGCTACATCCTTTTCTACAAACTATATAACTAATATAAGTAATTTGTTTCACAAAGTACAGGTTAAATGTTATAAAGCAATATCATCCTTATTGATCCATGATCTTTCATCCAATCCCCACCACTTTACGAATAACTTATTATTCTTGGAGCGAAGCACTTTTTCTACTAGATATACATCGGGATACTTCGGTTTTTGTAATTCATGTTCATAAAACCCTCCCAGTACAGGCTTTCCCTTCATGTCTTCCAGCATGTACGTAGTGGGGTTAGTAATGCGAACTTTCACAATCTTAAATAGTTCACTAGACCAATTGGGTGTGTATCCTTTGGCGAAAATATTTTTAAATTTACTGATTCGTACTATGTCTCCCACAGAATATCGATTCCTATCGAATATTTTTATGTTAGTGTAAGCCTCGAGCTTTGTATGATTACCAACATCTTTGGGCTTCATTCCGATAGTTCTATGCTTACGATTGTTATAATACATGGTTATGGTATCAATTGTATCAATCCATTTGTATTTGCCTTGTAGGCTGAATGACTTATATAGAGCACCCTTAATGGTTCTGATAACACGTTCCGCAATTGCAGCCTTCTTTGTGCTATAGGTGGAGTAATGATTGACTCCATAACGATGCATTAGTTTAGTAAAATGCTCATTGTAGAATTCTTTTTCTGCATCTGTCTGCAAATTGGTAGGTTTCCGTCCTTTTTTGAAGATTGTTTGCATGGCCTTGGTAACTTCTTGACCTGTTTTCGCTTTTAATCCTTTAGTCCATAAGTATTTCGAAAAACAGTCGATAACCACTAATATATACTTATAACCCTTTTTTTTTGGCATATGTGTTAAATTCAGCTAAATCTGCTTGCCAAAGATCATCAAAACCTCTAATTATTGTTCGCGTTCGTATAAAATTTTTTCGTGCAGGTTTGTGCAATTCGTTGACGAGTTGT
The DNA here is from genome assembly GCA_036346205.1 of Vesta saturnalis. Taxonomy (NCBI): domain Eukaryota; kingdom Metazoa; phylum Arthropoda; class Insecta; order Coleoptera; family Lampyridae; genus Vesta; species Vesta saturnalis. The sequence continues at coordinate 1,167,309 of JARFJB010000102.1, forward strand.
AATTTGGACATGGTGCTAATTTATCCACAATTTCTTTAAGTTGATGTAGTTTTTCCTCCAGCGCTAGATGAGCGTTAGCGTTTCCTTTGAAAGTTTTCTGAACTGCTTGACATGTTGAGGATCTATGGGATTGGCCACATTGCTGAGTCTCTTATTCTCAATATCAAATTGATTAGCATCAATCAGTTTAAACTGAGGGGCTAGTTTCTTTAATTGATACTGGACATATGAACGTCCAAGTTTGTCAAGGGGCATTTTAGTTGTGACATGTCGACATCAATGCATTCTCATTTATATTGTTTAAAAAGCGGTTGTTCGGTTTTTCAATGTATCCATCTTCATATAGTTCTTCTGCAATTGATATTATGTCATTTACAACACCTGTGTTTCCCGCTAATTTTTCTGCCCACAATACCTCCAGATAACGAATTAGTTCATGTATATCATTCCAATATTTATATTCAATGGGTCTGTTTGTTAATTCCTTATAGCAAGGGTTTTATTATTTGTGTATACTTTCTGCTGCGGTTTCCTCGAATCTGTGCACTTACGTCATAATCTCGCCTTACTACATTCGTAGCCTCTAATATAGTTCTATATCTGTTGACTTTACTAGGCTTAAATCGGGTTCATTCATAATAAGCAGATCATATAATCCTGGAGTCCCTTTATACGTGACTCCTTTAATAATTATGTCGTCTCCTTTAATTGTGATGGGCGTATTACCAATTGTCCATTTGTCAGTTTTGGTATCATAGTGGACTCCATACGTATGATCAATATCACCTTCAGCATTCTTCAAAATACGTTCAACATATATACGTGGCAATTCATTGTACCGCTCGAGAAATTCTTCTGAGATGGGTTCATTATGGGAATCATCTGCGATACTAGACAGTTCTTCTTCTTCCTCCCCAGTATTAATCTCTCCCACGGCGGATGTATCTAAGAAAGATGGAAGACTTGGGGGGAGGATTTCTTTGAAAAAACGGAAGCTGAGCTAGTGGACTACTAGCACCCTTACTTAAATCACCTAATGGAGTGAGGCCTGGGGTCCGTTGAACTTGAGCTAGCGGACTAGTGGGGATAGTAGCGTGCTTCCTTGGATATATGAATACGGGTGGTTTTTTGGGTTTAACGGCAATAGACTCCTTTTTAGGTGTTTTTTTATTGATTTTATCTACTATTTTAGTTAGAGGTTCTATTAACGGCTTATAAGTACTTTCGAATGTTCTTTCATTATCAATGCGAGCAGTCTTAATACTGTTATACTTCTGCTGTATTATTTTACGAGCCTGAATAATTTTTTTCTTTAATATCATTTCCTTGTTATCCATTGCAGTAAAGCGGGTTTGCTGAACAGATACCGGTTTACCTCGAACAGATAGCTGTTAACACCTAAACAGATCAGTACCTACTAAACTACTGTAAGCAGTTTAAGGTATTATATATTCATCAAATCATTTCCTATAGCGACCATTATTAACTTCAGCATCCTTGTTTATGACCATGAAACCAAACGGATCTATCCAGCATTTTGAACACATGTCCCGAAATGATTTCATGCTTATGGTGGGACTTACATGATCCTCATACACATGTTTTAGGTTTAATTCATCTTGCTCAAATAATATAATTAGATTCGCATTGTCACGAATTAATTGCTTTGGAATTTTATTGTAAGTTTGACCCAAATAGAAACAGTCAATATCGTTATGTCTACCCATAGAAAAATATGCCCTTATGTTATTTTGCTTTTCACAAGCGATATCATCGAAGATAAAAATGGAGTTTGATTTTGCACAATTAGGCTCAATGACATCTTGATTATCACTGAAGGTAAAGTAACCTACATCCCTCATAGGAAGTAAGATTTCCTGTAAAAGTTTGTACTTGCTTTGATTCAATGACTTAGAGTATACGTATACATGTTTAAATTTCAAAGCCATTTTCTCAGTAATCAGACTGATCATTGCGTTTGTTTTACCACAATTGGAGGGGCCACATATAATACCACGTATACTATTAGGAAGTAAATCACCATGTTTTGAAGTAATAGACTTTTCATCAAAGTCATGATTTTGAATTGAGAGTTTTTGTTTTTGAGCAACTACTTTCATCGTTAGTGGATGAAATAAAACTAAACGCATAATTACAACATTTTTATTTAGATACTAGGCTGTATTACAATAACTTTAACTTTTTCACTTCCCCAGTGAGTGGGCTGTACTGCACAATAGCGTCATGGAGAATGAGACCATAGACAACAATTCCATTATCGAATGGTGTTAGAGATTCCATTTCCAATTTGATGTCTACTGTTGAGTTTTTTAAGGATTCATTCTGTTTAGAACAGTCCATTTCAAATACTGGACATGATTTTAATTCGGAATAGTTGAATAATACATCTTTATCATCTTCACCATAGTAATCACATCGAAATTTCAAAAAATTGCGATAGGCAGGTATATATTGGTTAGCACTGAAGTTCAAATGCATTGCTTCATATGGATAATACTCAGAATTCAGATGTACTTTAAGATTTCTGATGTTAATGTGATAAAAATTTCCGGCCCTTGCTGACCTTGTATACCTTTTACCTTGTTGGAATGCAACAATTATCCAACGTGGTTTTTCCAGTTGCGTTGATGTTTTTATTGGCCATATGTCTGAGGTTTCCTGTTTTAAAGAAGGTAATTTATATATCTCCCATTGACGAAATGGAACAGTAATAACAGAATTCTTATTGATTCCTTGAAACAAGTTAAGTTTCGCAGCATCACTAAGTGTTAAGTGCGGTACTTTCCATTGAATTTTATTTAAGGTTATTGCGGCATCAACTTCACCATAGTAACAGTTTGTATCGCTTCTAGATCGAATTAAAACCAACTCTTGGCGCATATTCAAGATTACCTGACGATAATCCTCCATTATTCCAAATATGTGGTTCAATGGTATGCATACTGTAAAAGATTTTTCTCCATTTTGCTCATCGAATTCTACTTGTAATGGTTCTTCATTCTTTGGTGACCATCCCAAATGACTTAGTGCTTTGCTTTTGTTTGCCGTATAAGAAATATATCCCTTAAGCGTAGATGTTATTCCTGGATTTCTACAAACATCCACTCTCTGACCACCTAACTCATAACGAATTTCTTCGAAAAGAAAGTTCGGGAAATTGTTTTTTAAGCTGCACGCTTTTCTTTCGTCTTCTTTTTTGAAAACTCAGCTGCATGCTTTTCTTTCATCTTCTTTTTTGAGCTCAAGTTTACCTTCTATGTACAGAAAACTATCATAAGTAGCCGTAATTAGATCTTGACTTTGAATTAAGATTCGTATTTCTTCGGAAGGTCCATATTTAGAAGATCCATATGGAAGATAAGTGTGAATATCTGATTTAATTACAGTATCATCAAAATGTACGTTTTGAAAGACGTTTAACGACTCTACCATTGTGGTTGAGAACTTTTAAACCAATTGACGTTAAAAAGTATTTCTCTGCAGATCTTAACCGCAATGAAGGTTGATGACTAATTAATGACTTACTGTGGGGCTGATGTCTTTTATATGAGTTTTTGAAAGATGGAATTGGTCCTGTATTAATTCTCAGACCCATGTTCTTTTAGTTCTAAGCGTACAGTGAATGGTTCACTTTCACCAAAGTCTATTAATTCACCATTTTGATTAGTCAAATTAATTGTTGTATTACTAATAATGTCAGTGTTTACTTCTAAATATTGAGTATTGCTTGGAGTTTTATCTAGACGATAACCTAGAGGAACTGAAACATCAATCTCATATAATACTTTAGCAGGTTTCCCGTTTCGATAAGATCCCTTTATAATGTTGCACTCTACGTGTAGATTAGTGTGTTTAAGTATTTGGATGTCTAACGCAGATGTATGTAAAATATTTGGTTCTAATATTTTAGACTCAAACCCTAGCATGCGCCCAATACAATTTTCTTTAGTAAAATCAATCTCAAATGAACTGTTTATCACACATTTAAGTGTATTGTTGTTTGCTCTAATGATAAACTTTTCTGTGGGTATTTTAGATTTTAGATAATCGTTAATTTCATTTAACTTATATGCACCGTGTGGAATATTAATCACTTGCAAATGAGATGGATTTGTTCTAAAATAAAATCTATCGTTGCCTGTATAAATGTTTCTAATGCCGTTGCAGCCGTAAAATCCAACCAATCCAATAACGTATTTCGACACCAAATCTAGCTCTATCGGTGGATAGAATTTGTAGCTAGCTGTGTTACCAACACCTTCTAAACTGAATGTTATTGACATAACTGAGAAAATTTGATGTTGTGCTGATTATTTATATAAAAATTGTAGGCATAGGTGTCCGCAAATAATTGTATTAAACTCTTGACTTTGGTTGTAATTATAATATATTTTACACACCCTAAAGTAGTCAATCACTTCAATTGGCGGTCGAATATTACCGAAACTATCGTAATACCATACCTTTTTACCACGCTTTTTGTAGCAAACCCAATGGGTACCTGATCCTCTTTGGCTATCTAAGTTAATAATTCCAGATTCATTTTTCCGTGGCAATTGCTATCTCTCATAAAAATATCCCTAAAGTACGGTACGTGTTTGAAGTATTTTTTTAAATCAGTATCCGTTAACGGTCTTTCGGGTAATCTATTCAGTTTTTTGGAAACGGTTTTAAGTATAATGCACCACCACCAGATTTGTTTGGTTTTAGATAAAGTGCACCTCCTTTCTTATTCATGGAGCCTATAGCGACCGATTCCATCATGCGATTATGGCGCGATGTCTCTTCCTGCAATTTTTTAGCATTTTTAGCATCATTGACTGCTTTAGCAATTTCTGATGCACCGCCAGCTAAAGCACCGATTGCTGATAATCCTGCGAATAACGGAATAAGAAATGGTAAAAACCCTCCTTGTTTAGGTAGGGGAATTACTCTAGGAGCTTTAATGTTTTTCTTTCCTCCTAAACTTTTTACCACACGTTTTGCCGTTGAAAGCGCTGACTTTCTTGTGTCTGTGAAATTTCCGTTAGGTTTAATTTTTTTAGCTATTGTTTTTCGTAAATACAATAAATTTCCACCATTGCATTTCTTCTTCAGATTAGATCGATGTTTACACCCCATTCCCAATTTTCTCTTTGGTTTCATGATGGTACTGAGTGCTAAAGCTGCAGTTCGTTCACCTAACGTTGCGTCTAATGATTTAAAGCGCGCCCAAGCTTTTTTTTGCAAAATTTTATCGGCTTTATGTCTACTTTCTAATTCTCGGTAATCTCTGTAACTGATATCATGAAGTTTGCACTGAGCATCTAATTGATTAATACCGGGGTCACCGCGTGCGTGTCGTTTTTCTAACTTTGTACCAGGACCGCAATACTGGTAACCAGGTAAATGTAATTCAAACGGGAGTTTATTGATTAGACATTCACTAAACCACCACCACCTACACTCTTTCGCTTCTTAACTAGCATTGTTTACCTGGATGGATAGAACGGGGTATTTATACCTAAATTGAGAAAAAACAAATCATAGTTATTCCTTTATTTAGTAAATGCTATACATTAGATAAGCAGGACGATAATACAAAATTTCCATTAAACATACAGTGTTATGCGAATTAATATTATACTTAGCATTTATAACATCATCAATATCTTTATAAATGTCGTCATCACCACCACGGAATTCTTTCTCACGAAAACGACGGTAGTCAACAACTTGTTGTGTATGAACTTTTCATAAAAAACACACCAGATTGTAAGATTTAAGAAATTCCAATCTATAGCTTATTATATCCTTTAAATTGAATAGTTTTTCTATACTATGTGAGTTGAATGTGCAAGAACAGCAGTTGTAGTTTTCTATCATAACAGTTTTCAAAATTCTGTCATATCCTTTAATTAATTCCCAATTGTAATAAACACCAAGATTGCTAGATAGAGATTCGTAATGTTGATCATAGATTATATCTTCTTCTTCGTTTACATTTGACCAGTCAATTTTATTTTCAATTTCTTGGGATCGGAAAAATTGTAATTCTACATATGAATGCCATCTTAGAAGCTCATTCCATTCCTTCATATCCAACACTACATTATTGCTTTGATCACAGTTAGCAGACCCAATACGCACTACTGGTGCAAGCTTGAGGTGCGTACTGTATCCAATTCCCATATGTCTTGCATGGTGAGTATCGTTCGATAGTTTATAATAAATACAATCGATTAAGTATTCATTAGCTGCTTGTTTATACACCTCAGATAAATCATATGGCTGTCTGTCAGTGTTAGAAGAATAACCTTCATCATGTTTCTCTTCATTTTTATTTCTATTACCACCATCACTACTTTGACAGCACCAACAACACAAGGTAAAATTGTTATTGCAACTATGTGGGGTATCCATATATAACGGTGAACTTCTGAGTTTGGATCGTTCCAGAAATGATGTTATTGCTGCCTCTGTTATAACGACTGTACTTGCTTGCAATTGCACTAGGACTAAACGCTGTTTAAGAAATGATTTTAGTTAAATCATGCGGGTGGGGTTGTGGTACTACTATTAAAAACTAAATGTCATGTTTGTTGTTTTCCCGACTGTACCCAAACTACTCATGAAGACATCCCTCGTGTTTAGCTGCGTTTTAAATCCTTCCATTCGATTTTCTTCTTTCAAATACTCATAAAAGCGTTGAGGTAATATACATTTAAAATGATCCGTTTCCATCACCATACGTTCACCATACTTAGTATTTATTACTCCCACATTAATCACTTTATACCTTTTTGATATCTCGAGGTCACATGCACTTTAAAAAAGTTTGCAGTGGGTGCTTTGGTTTAACCCTGCTAATTCCATGTTTAACAATTACAAGTTGCTCACTGACTGATCTCAACACACCTCCCTGTGGTTTATATCACAAAAATGTGTCCTTGACTTAAGTACCTATGGCAACTTGTTAAATAGACACACCTACTTTTAGTTTAGTAAATTATTTCACCTTGACCCAATTTAATAAGCACCATTTGACCTTGGTCTACTTTTTAGGATAGACAACGCATTCTTCTTGTTTCCATGAATTGATTCTATTTTTATACTTCTAAGAAATGTCATACGATACCCCTACAGGTCAATAACCTTTGACCGCACTATTTTTAGACTTCTAAGAATTGTAATATGATAACATTGCAATTTCTATTTTTAGATTTCTAAGAAACATGACACGACCGTAGGTCAATAACCTTTGACCGCACTATAGACTTCTAAGAATTGTAATAATATGACATTGCAATTTCTATTTTTAGCTTCGACCTTGACAAATTTACCGCTAAAAATGAGGATGGTGACATTGCAATTTCGAGCTCCTAACATTTAAATTTCCCGGCAAAAGTTTGACCTTGAAGAAATCCAAAAGCTTACATTTCTCACCACCAGAGGGCGAGTGACCTTGAACTGGTCCAGAACCGGCCCTTAATCACTACTCACAGATACACAGATACACAGATACACAGATACACAGATACACAGATACACAGATACACAGATACACAGATACACAGATACACAGATACACAGATACACAGATACACAGATACACAGATACACAGATACACAGATACACAGATACACAGATACAGATACACAGATACACAGATACACAGATACACAGATACACAGATACACAGATACACAGATACACAGATAGATACACAGATACACAGATACACAGATACAGATACACAGATACACAGATCACAGATACACAGATACACAGATACACAGATACACAGATACACAGATACACAGATACACAGATACACAGATACACAGATACACAGATCACAGATACACAGATACAGATACACAGATACACAGATACACAGATACACAGATACACAGATACACAGATACAGATACACAGATACACAGATACACAGATCAGATACAGATACACAGATACACAGATACACAGATACGCAGATACGCAGATACACAGATACGCAGATACGCAGATACGACAGATACACAGATACACAGATACACAGATACACAGATACACATAATACACAGATACACAGATGCACAGGTACACAGATACACAGATACGCAGATACACAGATACACAGATACACAGATACACAGATACACAGATACACAGATACACAGATACACAGATACACAGATACACAGATACACAGATACACAGATACACAGATACACAGATACACAGATACACAGATACACAGATACACAGCTACACAGATACACAGATACACAGATACACAGATACACAGATACACAGATACACAGATACACAGATACACAGATACACAGATACACAGATACACAGATACACAGATACACAGGTACACAGATACAATGATACAGAGGTGCGCAGGTTCACAGATACACAGATACTCAGATACACAGATACATATATACACAGATACACAGATACACAGATATACGGATACACAGATAAACAGATACACTGATACACAGATACAAGATACACAGATACACAGATACACAGATACACAGATACACAGATACACAGATACACAGATACACAGATACACAGATACACAGATACACAGATACACAGATACACAGATACACAGATACACAGATACACAGATACACAGATACACAGATACACAGATACACAGATACATAGATACACAGATACACAGATACACAGATACAGACACAGATACACAGATACACAAGATAACAGATACACAGATACACAGATACACAGATACACAGATAACAGATACACATACACAGATACAGATACAGATACACAGATACACAGATACACAGATCACAGATACACAGATACACAGATACACAGATACACAGATACACAGATACACAGATACAGATACACAGATACACAGATACACAGATACACAGATACACAGATACACAGATACACAGATACACAGATACACACATACACAGATACACACATACACAGATACACACATACACAGATACACATATACACAGATACACAGATATACAAATACGCAGATACGCAGATACGCAGATACGCAGATACGCAGATACGCAGATACACAGATACACAGTTATACAGGTACACAGATACAGATACACAGATACACAGATACACAAACAGATACAATACACAGATACACAGATACACAGATACACAGATACACACAGATACACAGATACACAGATACAGATACACAGATACACAGATACACAGATACACAGATACACAGACACACAGATACACAGATACACAGATACACAGATACACAGATACACAGATACGATACAAAACAGATACACAGATACACAGATACACAGATACAGATACACAGATACACAGATACAAACAGATACACAAAAACACAGATACAGATACAGATACACAGATACACAGATACAGATACAGATACACAGATACACAGATACACAGATACAGAACACAGACAACAGATACACAGAATCAACCACAAAAGATACACAGATACAGATACGAAGATACACAGATCACAGATACACAGATACAGATCACAGATACACAGATACACAGATACACAGATACACAGATAACACAGATACAGATACACAGATACACAGATACACAGTACACAGATACACAGATACACAGATACAGATACAGATACACAGATAACAGATACACAGATACACAGATACACAGATACACAGATACACAGTACACAGATACAGTACAATACAGATACACAGATACACAGATACACAGATACACAGATACAGATACACAGATAACAGATACAGTACACAGATACAGATACACAGATACACAGATACACAGATACACAGATACACAGATACACAGATACACAGATACACAGATACACAGATACACAGATACCACAGATACACAGATACAGATACACAGATACACAGATACAGATACACAGATACACAGATACACAGATACACAGATACACAGATACACAGATACACAGATACACAGATACACAGATACACAGATACAGATACAGATACACAGATACACAGATACACAGATACAACATACAATACACAGATACACAGATACACAGATACACAGATACAACAGATACACAGATACACAGATACACAGATACACAGATACAGATACACAGATACACAGATACACAGATCACAGATAACAGATACAGATACAGATACGAACCAGATACACAGATACACGATACACGCAGAATAACAGATAACAGATCACAGATACACAGTAACAGATACACAGATACAGATACAGATACACAGATACACAGATACAGATACAGACACAGATACACAGAATACACAGAACACAGATACAGATACACAGATACACAGATACACAGATACACAGATACACAGATACACGAACAGATACACAGATCACAGATACACAGATACAGATCACAGATACACAGATACAGATACACAGATACACAGATACACAGATACACAGATACACAGATACACAGATACACAGATACACAGATACACAGATACACAGATACACAGATCACAGATACACACGATACACAGATACACAGATACACAGATACACAGATACACGATACACAGATACACAGATACACAGATACACAGATACAGATACACAGATACACAGATACACAGATACACAGATAACACAGATACACAGATACAGATACAGATACACAGATACACAGATACACAGATACACAGATACACAGATACACAGATACACAGATACACAGATACACACAGATACACAGATACACAGATACACAGATACACAGATACAGATACACAGATACACAGATACACAGATACACAGATACACAGATACAGATACAACAGATACACAGATACACAGATACACAGATACACAGATACACAGATACACAGATACACAGATACACAGATCACAGATACACAGATACACAGATACACAGATACACAGATACACAGATACACAGATACACAGATACACAGATACACAGATACACAGATACAACAGATACACAGATACACAGATACAGATACAGATACACAGATACACAGATACAACACAGATACAGATACAAGTACACAGATACACAGATACACAGATACACAGATACACAGATGATCACAGATACACAGATACACAGATACACAGATACACAGATACACAGATACACAGATACACAGATACACAGATACACAGATACACAGATACACAGATACACAGATACACAGATACACAGATACACAGATACACAGATACACAGATACACAGATACACAGATACACAGATACAGATACACAGATACACAGATACACAGATACACAGATACAGATACAGATACACAGATACACGATACACAGATACACAGATACACAGATACACAGATACACAGATACACAGATAACAGATAGACACAGATACACAGATACACAGATACACAGATACACAGATACACAGATACACAGATACACAGATACACAGATACACAGACACAGTATAACGCTTTTACCTTCGGTGGACGGTTAGTTGTTATCAAAGTTGTCTTGAGAGGGTCGGACGGTGAACTGCGGTTGGACTATCGCTATATAAACGGGTTACTCGAGCGCCAATCTAGGTAATTGTTTATATAGAGGCCTAGATTCCTCTTTGCGGAGAATTAAATGGGTAAAAGCGGTCCAGGTAGCGTCAGTGAAGACGTCGGCCTACCAGGGTTTCGGAAGATTTAAATCGGTGCCGGTATTTAATCTGATATTAAGCGGCAAACGGACGGCGAGTTGAGATTTAAACAGTTTCAAAAAAAAACAATCAACTCGGTAATACAAAACGGAGGGAAGAGAACGTTATTTATTAATAAAAAATTAAAGATAATTGAGCAACCGCCGATAAAATAAAATTTTATTAGTAAACTGTCATGAATAATGAACTTCTCATGGAGTAACAAAATTGTTCACAAAATAAAAATAAATGTAATTTATTTACATAAATATACCAAAACTCACTAAATGGCTAATAAAAAAAATCTATTCTAACTAAATAAATACGGCAGCGGAAAATTAACCAAAACCACAAAATCAAACTTATCATAAAATTAAAGCATCACGTATTAATCGGTGATAATTCTCAAACTTAATGATAATGTAACATATTCCTAAAGGAAGATTATAAATAATTGCCAACGGCGACGGAAAACCAAAATCAAATTCGCAAAAAAAATATAAACTAAAATGTCGCTTACCTAAACAGGCTGTAAACTACTTGTAATCGGTTTGAGGCGGCCTAACGGTATAACGGTTATGATCTGACAACTTAAATAATAAATCGTACAAGATCCCAAATTATAAAACAAAAATCAGAAAACAATATTGATAATTACTGATCGGCTACTGACTGTTAATAAAAGTTATTTTTGTCGAAATAAAATTACTTACTGTATCGGGTGCAATATTTGGATGATTCGGAATATACAGTATCGCTTGCAGCTAAGACTACAACTAAATTCAAAGAAATAGAAACACAATGTGTTTGTTCGGCACTAATAAGGGCGGCTATATAAAAATTATCGAGCAATTTATTCTTTTAACACCAGCATAACAGACGAGTCCTAATCATGAAATTTAGTTAGCAAAAAAATTGCCGTTCTATAAATGTTACACACAAAAAGTACAGTGCAATCGGTGACGGAAACCTTGACTCAATAAATTAAATACTACAATTTCTGATCTTATCGGATAATTGCACACATGCAAATACAATGTTTGTGAAATATATTTACTTCCCGTACGTAAAACATCTATTAATATAAGATTTTCTATTTGTGTTATGTAAACAAAATAGCGGACGGTAATTGATCACCACATCGATAGTAGTAGGTGAATTAAATTAATATTCTTAATAAACAAACTTACTTGAATAGCTCAGGGCACACACACCTTCACTTCAAAAACTCGTATACCTATATTAATTTATTCAAGTTTTGAATAGTCCAAACATATTGCGTTTGGTGTATTTGATAAGAAACACGTCTTTTAAACCTGAAATACTTTTATGTGAATTTGGAAATGTTTATATTTTAAAATTTTGTGAATTTATGAACTATCATGAAAATCACAAGCATACCGGACGGTTAATACATCCTTATTTAACAACTTATACGTAACGGAAATTATAGATTCGTTACAACAGATACACAGATACACAGATACACAGATACACAGATACACAGATACACAGATACACAGATACACAGATACACAGATACGGATACACAGATACACAGATACACAGATACACAGATACACAGATACACAGATACACAGATACACAGATACACAGATACACAGATACACAGATACACAGATACACAGATACACAGATACACAGATACACAGATACACAGATACAACAGATACACAGATACAGACAGATACACAGATACATCAGATACACAGATACACAGATACACAGATACACAGATACACAGATACACAGAACAGATACACAGATACACAGATACACAGATACAACACAGATACACAGATACACAGATACACAGATACACAGATACACAGATACACAGATACGAACAGATACACAGATACACAGATCACAGACAGATAACACAGATACACAGATACACAGATACACAGATACACAGATACACAGATACACAGATACACAGATACGACACAGATACACAGATACACAGATACACAGACACAGATACACAGATACACAGATACACAGATACACAGACACAGATACACAGATACACAGATACAGATAACAGATACACAGATACACAGATACACAGATACACAGATACACAGATACACAGATACACAGATCACAGATACACAGATACACAGATACACAGATACACAGATACACAGATACACAGATACAACACAGATACACAGATACACAGATACACAGATACACAGATACAGATACACAGATACAACAGATACACAGATACACAGATACAGATACACAGATACACAGATACACAGATACACAGATACACAGATACACAGATACACAGACACATACATACAGATACACAGATACACAGATACACAGATACACAGATACACAGATACACAGATACACAGAACATACACAGATACACAGATACACAGATACACAGATACACAGATACACAGATACACAGATACACAGATACACAGATACACAGATACACAGATACACAGATACACAGATACACAGATACACAGATACACAGATACATCACAGATACACAGATACACAGATACACAGATACACAGAACAGATACACAGATACACAGATACACAGATACACAGATACACAGATAACAGATACACAGATACACAGATACACAGATACACAGATACACAGATACACAGATACACAGATACAGATACACAGATACACAGATACAGATACACACATCACAGATACACAGATACACAGATACACAGATACACAGATACACAGATACACAGATACACAGATACACAGATACACAGATACACAGATACACAGATACACAGATACACAATAGATACAGATACACAGATACACAGATACACAGATACACAGATACACAGATACAGATACACAGATACACAGATACACAGATACACAGATACAGAACAGATACACAGATACACAGATACACAGATACACAGATACACAGATACACAGATACACAGATACACAGATACACAGATAACAGATACACAGATACACAGATACACAGATACACAGATACACAGATACACAGATACACAGATACACAGATACACAGATACAAGATACACAGACACAATCACAGAACAGATACACAGATACACAGATACACAGATACCGACACAGATACACAGATACACAGATACAAAAACAGATACACAGATACACAGATACACAGATACACAGATACACAGATACACAGATACACAGATACACAGATACACAGATACACAGATACACAGATACACAGATACAGAACAGATACACAGATACACAGATACACAGATACACAGATACACAGATACACAGATACACAGATACACAGATACACAGATACACAGATACACAGATACACAGATACACAGATACACAGATACACAGATACACAGATACACAGATACACAGATACACAGATACACAGATACACAGATACACAGATACACAGATACACAGATACACAGATACACAGATACACAGATACACAGATACACAGATACACAGATACACAGATACACAGATACGACAGATACACAGAGTACACAGATACACAGATACAGAAGATACACAGATACACAGATAACAGATACACAGATACACAGATACAGCAGATACACGAGATACACAGATACACAGATACACAGATACACAGATACACAGATACACAGATACACAGATACACAGATACACAGATACACAGATACACAGATACACAGATACACAGATACACAGATACACAGATACACAGATACACAGATACACAGATACACAGATACACAGATACACAGATACACAGATACACAGATACACAGATACACAGATACACAGATACACAGATACACAGATATATAGACACACAAATACACAGATACACAGCAACACAGATACTCAGATACACAGATACACATATACATAGATATATAGATACACAGATACACAGGTACATAGATACACAGGTCCACAAATATCCGTAGTTGCCGCCGATATCTCAAGGTACTGTAAGTAAAATGGAGGAGCAGTTTCGGGAACGTGGACATTTACGACAGCTAAAGAAACATCCTCCCAATAAACCCAGCGATGATCAGAAATTGGATGTAATGGTTTTTGTTGAAGAAAACCACATTCGTCGAGTCGTCACTCAGCTTCAGCATTAAATATTAGCCATTCCTAAATTCTCCGCGTATTGGCAGAAAATCAGATGCTCCCATACAAACTGCTACCAGCTACCGAGCTCGCGGAAGACGATTTTGAAAATGTTTTATTTTAGGATGAATCTACATTTGCTGGTCACATCCATGTTAATCGCCAAAGCTGTCGTTACTGGTCGAGAGAAAAGTCTCACTGGATGAGGGAACTACACACGCAAAACCCTGTGAAAGTAAATGTTTGGGCAGGAATAATTAGAGAAAACATCATTGGTCCCTTCTTCATGGATGGCAATTTGAATGGATAAACTTACTTAGATCTGCTCCAACATAATGTTGTACCGGCGATTGAAAACTTGTGTCCAGCTGAAGGAAACCCACAACTTCAATATTTCCACACAATCTTTCCAAATCGCTGGTGGTTCTGTAGAAACGATCACCTGATCTCACGCCATTAGTCTTCTTCCTATGGGGATATGTAAAAAGTATGGTCTACAAAACCAAACCGACGATGTAGCTGACTTAAGAAAAAGAATAACACTGGCAATTAAGTTGATTGCCCCGCAGATGTTAGCTAACGTTAGTAGACATTTCTATTTACGTCTAGGATTCTGTCAAGACGCTGGAGGCGTGCATTTTGAACATCTGCTCCATTAATAATGTTTTTTTTTTATTTTAACGTTTTATCCTTTTTTTTTAATATCTGAGAGAATGAAAATACCTTTCAAATGAAGTATCACAAGCCCCTACTTCCAATTTGAAAATTTAGGGGTTGTAGCTGTCACCTTAAGGGAGTTGAATTTAGGGATGACATTCTTACGTGACAAGATGTCATTTTAAAATTAAAAATTGACGTGTCTCAGGATTTTCTAATAAAATGCATAATAATGGAGCTCCTGAATTTATTCCATTTGGCTGTTCCACACTGTAGATGTATATGTAGGTTGGAAGGTAGAAATGCAAAAATTTTAATTTAATATATGAAACGCAATACTGTCAACCATTACAAGGAATAAATTGAATGTGCAGTAATTAAAATTTTTAATTTACATAAACGTACGCCTTAAACGAGAAACACAATTTTTAATCGGTACTTTTAAAGTCTCATAAAAAATGTACAACCACGTTATATTGAAGAAATTTCCACGCATAATAACGTTTTACTTAAATAAACGCATAAAAATCTTGATAATTAGTTTGATTATAAAGCATTATGGAAATTTAGAACAAATTTCACTTAGAGTATGATTTATCACTACAACTTATCTAAAAATAATTATGTTACTAAATTGTTTCATTTATTATTCCTAGGCTTTAAGTGTTTACATTACTTTCTGCAATGAATTGCTTTTACTCTTGCGAGAAATAAAAATAAACTGAAAAATTCGATGATTGCCTTTTTTATGATATAAATAATCTAAAATTGTTTAATTTTATTAAAAATCAATTTTTTACGTGTAATCATTTTGCTACAAATCTTACTAAAACCGTGTGTAAATAATAAATATTGGTCATTTTTTACGGACAAAAAGTGTAGATTGACAAAATAAAACATACACATAATATAACATAATTAAAATCATTAATAATTTTATTAAATGCATAAATAAAAAATTTACCTCGAGTAGGATTTAAACCTACAACCTGTACTTTGCTACTCGAGGTAAACTTTCCATGTATGCATTTAATAAAATTAATAATGATTTTTAATTACATTTTTACTTTTGAACTTATTCGTTCATAACAAATAACTTGTATAATTTACTCGTAGTCTGAATTAAAAGTCATACG
>JARFJB010000102.1:1190000-1192500 GCA_036346205.1 Vesta saturnalis
TCTGTGTGTCTGTGTGTCTGTGTGTCTGTGTGTCTGTGTCTTGTGTCTGTGTGTTGTGTGTTGTGTGTTGTGTGTTGTGTGTTGTGTGTGTGTGTGTGTCTTGTGTCTGTGTGTCTATGTGTCTGTGTGTCTTGTGTCTTGTCTGTGTCGTGTGTCTGTGTGTCTGTGTCTG
This sequence comes from Vesta saturnalis, assembly GCA_036346205.1. Taxonomy (NCBI): domain Eukaryota; kingdom Metazoa; phylum Arthropoda; class Insecta; order Coleoptera; family Lampyridae; genus Vesta; species Vesta saturnalis. Next base: position 1,190,173 of record JARFJB010000102.1, read on the forward strand.
TGTTGTGTGTCTGTGTTGTGTCTGTGTCTGTGTTGTTGTGTCTTGTGTATTGTGTCTGTGCTTGTCTTGTGTCTGGTTGTTCTGTGTGTCTGTTTCTTGTGTCTGTGTGTCTGTGTGTCTGTATGGTTGTGTGTCTGTGTCTGTGTGTCTGTGTTGTCTGTGTGTCTGTGTGTCTGTGTGTCTGTGTGTCTGTGTGTCTGTGTGTCTTGTGTCTGTGTGTCTGTGTGTCTGTGTGTCTGTGTGTCTGTGTGTCTGTGTGTCTGTGTGTCTGTGTCTGTGTGTCTGTGTGTCTGTGTGTCTGTGTCTGTGTGTCTGCTGTGTCTGTGTGTGTGTTGTGTTGTCTGTGTGTCTGTGTCTGTGTGTCTGTGTTGTCCTGTTGTATGTGTGCTGTGTGTCTGTGTGTCTGTGTGTCTGTGTGTCTGTGTGTCTGTGTGTCTGTGTCTGTGTGTCTGTGTGTCTGTGTGTCTGTGTGTGTGTGTGTTGTGTCTGTGTTGTCTGTGTTGTCTGTGTCTGTGTCTGTGTGTCTGTGTCTGTTGTCTGTGTGTTGTGTCTGTGTGTCTGTGTGCTGTGTCTGTGTCTGTGTGTCTGTGTGTCTGTGTGTCTGTGTGCTTGTGTCTGTGTGTCTGTGTGTGTGTGTCTGTGTTGTTGTGTGTGTCTGTGTTCTGTGTCTGTGTGTCTGTGTGTCTGTGTCTGTGCTAGTCTGTGTCTGTGTGTCTGTGTGTCTGTGTGTTGTCTGTGTCTGTGTGTCTGTGTGTGTGTCTGTGTGTCTGTGTGATGTGTGTTGTGTGTGTGTGTCTGTGTCTGTGTGTGTGTCTGTGTCTGTGTGTCTGTGTGTCTGTGTCTGTGCTGCTGTGTCTGTGTTGTCTGTGTGTCTGTGTCTGTGTCTGTGTGTCTGTGTGTCTGTGTGTCTGTGTGCTGTGTGTCTGTGTGTCTGTGTGCTGTGTGTCTGTGTGTCTGTGTTGTGTCTGTGTGTCTGTGTTCGTGTGTCTGTGTCTGTCTGTCTGTGTCTGTGCTGTGTCTGTGTCTGTGTGTCTGTGTGTTGTGTCGTGTGTGTCTGTGTGTCTGTGTGTCTGTGTTCTTGTGTGTCTGTGTGTCTGTGTGTTGTGTCTTGTTGTTCTGTGTCTGTGTGTCTGTGTCTGTTGTCTGTGTGTCTGTGTTGTCTGTGTGTCTGTGTGTGTCTGTGTGTCTGTGTGTCTTGTGTGTCTGTGTCTTGTGTGTCTGTGTGTCTGTGTTGTCTGTGTCTGTGTGTCTGTGTGTCTGTGTCTGTGTGTCTGTGTGTCTGTGTCTGTGTGTCTGTGTGTCTGTGTGTTGTGTTCTGTGTGTCTGTGTGTCTGTGTGTCGTGTCTGTGTCTGTGTTCTGTGTGTCTGTGTGTCTGTGTCTGTGTGTCTGTGTGTCTGTGTCTGTGTGTCTGTGTGTCTGTGTCTGTGTGTCTGTGTGTCTGTGTGTCTGTGTCTGTGTGTTGTGTGTCTGTGTGTCTTGTGTCTGTTGTCTGTGTGTCTTGTGTCTGTGTCTGTGTGTGTTGTGTGTCTGTGTGTTGTTGTCTGTGTGTTTGTGTGTCTGTGTGTCTGTTGTCTGTGTCTGTGTGTCTGTGTGTCTTGTGTTTGTCTGTGTTGTGTTGTCTGTGTTCTTGTGTGTCTGTGTCTGTGTTCTGTTGTGTCTGTGTTCTGTGCTTTTCTGTGTGTCTGTGTGTCTGTGTGTTTGTTGTGTCTGTGTGTCTGTGGTCTGTGTGTCTGTGTCTTGTGTCTGTGTGTCTTGTGTCTTGTCTGTTGTCTGTGTCTGTGTGTCTGTGGTCTGTGTTCTGTGTCTTGTGTCTGTGTCTGTGTTGTCTGTTGTCTGTGTGTATGTCTGTTGTGTCTGTGTGCCTGTTTGTCTGTGTGTCTGTGTGTCTGTGTGTCTGTGTTCTTGTGTCTGTGTCTGTGTGTCTGTGTTGTTGTCTGTGTGTCTGTGTCTTGTGTCTGTGTGTCTTGTTGTGTCTGTGTCTGTGTGTCTGTGTCTGTGTGTTGTGTCTATGCTGTCTGTGTGTCTGTGTGTCTGTGTGTTGTGTGTGTCTGTGTCTGTTGTGTTCTGTGGGTGTTGTGTGTCTGTGTTCTGTGTGTCTGTGTGTCTGTGTCTGTGTGTCTGTGTGTGTGTGTGTGTGTGTGTGTGTGTGTGTGTCGTGTGTCTGTGTGTCTGTGTCTGTGTGTCTGTGTTCTGTGTGTCTGTGTGTCTGTGTGTCTGTGTGTCTGTGTGTCTGTGTGTCTGTGTGTCTGTGTGTCTGTGTGTTTGTGTTGTCTGTGTGTCTGTGTGTCTGTGTGTTGTGTGTGTATATGTGTCTGTGTTAGTCTTGT